>MJUT01054263.1:162805-183139 GCA_002080005.1 Gigantidas platifrons | reverse complement strand
TGTCATCATAAACTATAATTAAAACTCATCAGAGAAGATCTGGACAAACTTAGACCACACTGTAAAATACAATGTCATCATAAACTATAATTAAAACTCATAAGAGAAGATCTGGACAAACTTAGACCACACTGTAAAATACAATGTCATCATAAACTACAATTATAACTCATCAGAGAAGATCTGGACAAACTTAGACCACACTGTAAAATACAATGTCATCATAAACTACAATTATAACTCATCAGAGAAGATCTGGACAAACTTAGACCACACTGTAAAATACAATGTCATCATAAACTATAATTATAACTCATCAGAGAAGATCTGGACAAACTTAGACCACACTGTAAAATACAATGTCATCAAAAACTATAATTATAACTTAAATGTTTATCGCCCTTAAAAATTTCTCATTTTATGATATTTATTTATTAACATTTTAATAATATAAGACCTTGACCCAAACAATAAAGGTACAGTGATTCAGTGATATTATTCTTATAAAATGTCTATGCAAGTCAGGTTTGTTATCATTTCTTGATTAATTGATTGGTGTTTACCTCCAACTTTACCAATATTTCAGCTATATCGTGGAGTGAGCATATTTTATATTAACTGAAGACATGATATCATTTCTCATCATATATCACTATTGAAACAAACCAAAAATTGTTACATCCAAGGAACATTCATGCCAAATTTTATTTCAATTGGCTATGCCGTATAGTACGATATGATTGAAAAGTGAGAGTTAACAGCTGCAATGATAATAATTATGACAAAAACTGTGACAGACACAAAGTGATACAAATAGCTCACCTGACCCATTGACCATAAGTGACCATCTATGGACCAATTTTGCAATGTTTGTTTGAATAACAAGTGGTTTTGGAGCATTAAACAATATGGCCTTTGGTAGAGTGACTCGAACAAAAGTATGATACAAGCAGCTTTACATGCAGTAGTCCCTCTCACAACATAACACCATTATGAATAAAGTAAAAATAAAGTAATTTTCAGTATTCTCTCCATTAAGTTTTCGCCTTACTCAAGATATTATCCTTACAATTACTATTACTCATTGGAAAAGATTTATTTTAGGTAGACTGCATGTAGTCATTCTAGATGTACTTTTGAAAAATTGACACAAAAGTCAAGAATAATGACATTTAAATAAATGACTTACATTATTAAGCTCTTTCTTCATTTTAGCAGCTTCTGCTGGGTTGTTAAATCTAAACATGTTAGTTCTCCCCAGTAACATTACAGCACCTGTAGGAAAACAGTTTTCAGGAATTAATTTATAACATTGAGTCAAAATGAAAATCAATTACAATGGTCTTCTTGCAAGACCCTGATATAAAAACATAGGGTAGAATTTTGTGTTCTGGAAATCAAAATACACAAAAAATCCACAAAAACAACAAATGTAATTACATTGGTTGATCTACATATATAACCAACAAATTTCCAAAAACACTTTATATCAAAGTAAATATGGTATAGTCTACATGAACAACATGTTTCTAAGGAAACTAAAAAACATTCCAATAAATGCTATATACAGTAATTACTCTAAATTTTTCAACTGCAAAGAACTCTCCTTTTTGGCCAATTTTATGAAAGTGATGAAAAATGATATCAAAAGATGGACAAATTTTAACATCAGTGCTTTTTGCAAAGAATTCTGAAATCCAATAACCTTTTAAGTGCCAAACTTTCATACTTTTTTTTAAAATACTGTGTACAGCTGTAACTACTTTTGAAATACCTTGTGACAATGTTGTTTGACTGGTAACTGTTACTCCATTGACAACACACAGGGCACCATCACCTGAATATAATACTACCTCACCGTTGTGATGTTCTATCACACAGTGCTCTTTCTCAATCTCAACACCAGCAAGAACTGTAAATATATGATGTTTCTGTTGTCAAAGTGATGAATTTGTTTTATTGCGATCAAATAACTTATACTTTATAGAAACTTTAATAATAGTTCACATCTTTTCCATAAATTATTAGATATATCATTAGTAAGTCAGGTTTTCTATAGACATACATTTTGAACAGATGTGGCAATCCATTTTGCCTTGCACAAAGTTTTTTCGAAAGTAGATATTGGAGTCGAAGGTGATGGTTCGTTTAGTTGAGATTGGTAGACTTGTTTGCAATTGCTGTTTAAACTTTCTTTTCATCATGTATATACTGAGGTACATACAAGTGTAGACACATATCTATGTCTCAACTGCCATGTGAAAATTGTATGCATGACATATGCATTGATATTTGTGAACCAAATATGGTGAGTCTAGCTGTATAAATATGAACAAACTGATCTAATCACAAAAACTTGACATCAATTTAACAAGGTCAGTAGACCATTAAATGAGTTCAAGGTCAAGTGATACATGCCTGGCTGACATGTACCTTCTATGATCAATGTGTGGACCAAGTATGGTGAGCCTAGATTGTATGGTTATGGAGAAACAGATGTATTCACAAAAATTTGACATAAATTTAACCAAGTCAGTAGTGTGAAAATGAGGTCAAGGTCAGATTATACATGATTGGCTGACATGTACATACCATGAACAATGTGTGGACCAAGCATAGTGAGCCTATATGTTATGGAGAAACTGATCTAAGCACAAAAACTTAACATCGCTACATGAAAAACAATACCTATGTCTTGCCTTCAGCGTATGTGTATGTATATGCGGTATGGATTGTTCAGAAATTTATCTAAACTGGAAGTCTATAGTAGCATACTTTATGAGAAAGAGACAATAGTACAAAACTCAAGTCAAGTTTCCTCCATAAACTCTTAAAAATTACTGTTTTTGACAATCTAAGAATATTACCTATATCAGGGGTTACATCAGCATCTGGTCGCCCGACTGTAGTTTTTCCTTCCTGACAAAGTAGAAATGGAAAAAATAATTATTGCAATAGCATCGTATTTGTTTTACATGATAACAATAACTAGGTCCAAAACTCTCAAACAAATCAACAATAGTAGATATTTATTAAGCAACAAGCATAATACAAACATATTACCGCTACGTTATACTGACGTCACTTACATCATCATGTCAAATCCTGGAGAAACATAGTACATGTATCATTGATAGGTTTTGTCTGAAATAGACTTCTCATCACAACTCATATCTCAGGCTTTGCCTTCCATTAGCTGTAGAACTGTAGCTCAGGCTTTGCCTTCCATTAGCTGTAGAACCGTAGCTCTTATGGTTTTTTTTTTTTTTTACCACAGAGCTCCGGATTTCACACTTTTGTAAACTTAAGGAATTCTGACTCCAACTGACCTTGGGACTTTTGGGGACTATAATCTCATTTGTGGATATTGTCAAATAAGTGCATTGATACTGTTCGGTTCTATAAATATTTTTATCCTGCAGAAAAACCACATTAATCCATTGATGTTTATATTTTGAATTAAACAATAAAATTATATAATTATCTCTTGATTGACCCTTTTGATATTTTCTATCAACAGAAGTGAACTGGATTTAGGTAACATGTGACAGGGGTACCAGAATAAGCTATATTTTGGTCAGTGACAGTAAACAAAAAAATGTTATCCAATCAATGCAATTTGCTTGCTCAAATAGAACAAGTGGAGGATAAAGATATTTTATGATCCTCCCCTTTATCCCAGTTTTTAAGCCTCATACACATAAACTTTATATTTTAAGACACTGCATTAATATTGTCTATTTCTACAAGCTTCCATAGTTAATTATTTACGAATATTCATATTTACATCCTTAAATGAGATAAATATTTATTGTTAACTTTGCCCTTTGTTCTGCCATCTTAACTACGAGAAAAGTATATAAACATAGAATCGACTTCGGTCTAAGCTTAACTTTGCAAAGGCTTATCCGGAAATTACATGTCAGATTTTGTAACGTTTTCCAATACTGATTCTATGGTCACAAAAAAAAACCCTAAGAGTTACGGTTCCATAGCTATGCCTTTGATGGGACATTGCTCTAAGAAATTCATTCTCACCAAAAAATCAGCGATAGTATATCTTTATCTTCTATTATACATGTATTTTAATAGAAACAAATATTAAGTACAAACCTTGATGTGGTACAACATGATCCCTGTACTACATATATCATCATCAATACCAATCAGATGTGGAAGCTGCGAGTCTAAGACAACACCAAGACCTTCCTTACGTACAGCAAACATGTCATTCTAAAACAACAAAACAGAAAATCAGGAATTGTACTACATTGGGCATTAATGTTCATGGATTTTGTACTTCATTAATTTATAATTTAAAACACAAGGTTATTTTAACCTTTCAAATTTTTTTTATTTCCACAAAAAGATGATTTCAGTACCTATTCATTACAGTTCTTTTACACTGCTATATATTTGGTTGGAATCTCATTTACTGAATTAACTCTACCTCGTTTTTGTGTCAATCCAAGATCTAGTTCTCCATAAGCTACTAATCATGGTCTTGATATCCTTTAGTCTAAGAGGTTATGATTTGTGTTGTTGGAGGATTGTGGCATAATCAGCCATTCCTACTAGACCTCTTTAAATTCTTATAACATAAATAAATTACAGTGATACACTCTTAAAGTACTGTCATATTTGCAGTGTTTTAATTGTTTACTATCTTCTCTCAGTAATATTAATTGAAAATCTATTAAAGCAAAAATTAGCTATGAATTACCAGGAATACATACCTTTAATATTGTTCCAGATTCATTCCATTTTCCTGCCCATTCTTGAGTTAAAACTTTCACCTGGAAAAATATATATAGAATCATTTTTCTCTCGACTGAAAAGTGAAGAAACATGGATACAGCTTCCTTTTGTATTAACCAGAAGCTGCACTCATTTATTTATTATAATCTCATTCTGTCTACTAGTAAGAATCACCTTCCACTATGGCAACTGGATGAGTCATAATAGATCATTTTATAAATTGTCCCGGATTGCAATAATATAAAATGTTCAGTCATCTTCATAAAAGTGATAATTTTTAATTATTGCTAATTTTGACATTTTTCCTTTGATCTCACACACTCACAGTGATATTGCCAGTATCAACAAACTGACTCTGATGACTTGCTGTGATACTAGTAATAATGTCTGTCTCGACCTTCAAAACTGACGTTATTCTATATCAACTTACCATATTTATAGGTGTATTAGATTCTGTGCTTAAATGATCATATTGAATTTCTATATTTACTAATTTACAGCATGTACTGTTATGGTTATTATTGGTAACTAGAACTTATGTTATCACACAGAAATCACTTTGTCTACAGACAAACAACAACGATACAGTGATGACACTGACAACAGACAGACCCATAACTTAATATAACCGGCAAAATTTTTGCTGTCATAGAAAAAAGCAGAGTTTTTCCTTCTAGCTTTGTATATACACAAGGGCCCAGGTGGCTCAATGAGTTAGGTAGTTGGATTACCTAACAACTCATACAAGCCTATCACCAATATGGCATGGGTTTGTGCCCGGTTTTGTAAATTACAAAAATGGTGCACTCGACTCGCAGCCGCAAGTGATAAAGTTTACCAGTAGCTTGCCCATGGTCGGTGGTTCTCTCCAGGTACTCCGGCTTCTTCCAACACTAAAACTGGTCGCAATGATATAGCTGAAATATTGCTGAAAGTGGCATTAAACACAATCAAATCAAATCAAATCAGTATATACATACATAAAAATACTATACATTCTCTACATAGTACATTTTGATAGAGTAATGGCCCCTTTGTTATTTTTAGCAGAAATTCCAATCTTCAACATTGAACCATATTCATGGAAAATCATGAATAGGTAGTACATTTCATAAACCATATTTAAACCAAATTTGAAAAATCCATGTTAGAAATATTTAGTGGTTAATTATCTTAATAAAAGAAAATACATATATATCAATACTTGTCTGGTGTGTATCTGCATCTTTATTTGTCCTCAGTAACGTATAATATTCCTTTTTTCTCCAAATAATGCAAATAATGGACAAAAACTTAATACTAATATTTTTAAATTATTTAATATTCTCCTATTTGACACCTATTGTTTATAACTAGCTATTTTAATTAGGTATGATTAACTCAAAAGTTGACATCACATTAACATTTATATTAAAATAATTTAATTTGATTTGAATATTTCAATCTGATTGGCTGGGGAAATTTTGGCTATACTCGATAACCTGGGTTGGTTTTGTGACGTCACCAACATGTTCATCCGCCAACGACAAATTCAAATAGTCACATGAAATAATCGTAATTAAAATCGAGGAATCATTAAATTTTGTTATAAAAATTAAATTATAAGGAATATTTGAATTTGTTGAGCAGGTTATACTTGCTTCGCAGTTTATTAAGCGTAAACTGACCCAAACCAGGTTATATCGTATAACCTGTTCAACAATTTCAAATATTCCTTAAATAAAATAAAACTAAACAGGACATTTGATTACAGTTTCTAATAAGGATGACTACCTTTTATGAATACTACTTATTAATACTGTCAAATTTAATTGTCATTATAAATGACAAATACAAAAAAATATACTATTTATTTAACTCACAGGGACACATCGAAACATAAAATATCAATTTCCAATAAAAAAAGAAGTGGAGCTGCACACTAGTAGGTTATAAGATGGTATGTGGTAATGTTTTAAAGTAAAGTTGGAGCTTAATAATGGTGTGATGAAGATACTTTCAAATTACATTTTCTGTATTAAAAGTGATTTTGTTAAATGATGTAGTTCAATTTTGACCTTTCTTCTACTTTTCATTCAAGATTGATGTTTCTTAATACTTCCTTGTCAAATGATTTCAGATGTATGACCAATAATTTTTTACAGTACTTAATTGATAATCATCCATGATTCAGTCATCTGTTTTTATACTACTGTTAATACATTATATTTTTCTGTTATTATTCCTGGCTCTAGTGAGATCAATGACAATTAAAGAAAGATGGTGTTGATTTTTTTTTTTTTATCAAATTTGACAGTTTTAATTTCTTAGCAGTTTTTTTCCATTCTCTCAGATTTGTTCTAATGTCATTAGACACCTTCAATTTATGGGGATTTTTATAATCCAACACTGTTAAATACCACATTTACGCATTTTTTACAATTCTGAAAAAAGCAGAAGTAAAGAAATTGAAAAATTAGAGGCTCACCAGATATTTCATAAATTTTGTGTTGATTTTGAGAATTCAGAGCAAAACAATAGACATAATTAATTAAGTCTTTTTAACATAAACCTACTATATTAATTTTAGCTAATTCTAATACAAAATGTAGAATTCGAAGTAATGGGACATTTTAAGAAAATTTCTATTACTAGTAACAGTGGTCATCTTTGATGGAAGGCAGTGTTGTACACCACATCTAAGAAAGAGAATCATTTATGAACCATTTCACCTAAATTTGGTTTAATTTAGCAGTGATTTCTGAGATGAAGATTTTCAAATGAATTTTGAACAAATTAGGCTTAATTTGCATATTTGCCAAACATTGGAAACATTCAAATTTTACAGAAAAGCCCAGAATAGATGTTAAACAACTCATTACCATACACATACTATTTAAATTCTAAATCATTCCAATAAACAAATGTAGAAGTAATGGATATTTTAAGACATTTCTATTCTTAGTAACAGTGGACCAATCAAGGACCCATCTAGCAAAGTTTGGTTAAAATTGGCCCAGAGGTTTCAGAGATGTCAAATGTAAATGTATTGTATTTATATTTTTAGTAATGATGTCTATATTTGAAGGTGGGTAGGACAGTTGGACATATTCTTAAAGAGGACCAACCAAGGACTCTTCTGGCCAAGTTTGGTTAAAATTGGCTCAGTGGTTTCAGGTGAGATACAGTATATATTTCTCTTTTTAGTGACGGCAGCCATATTTGAAAGTGGGCTGACCTATTGGATACTATTTTAAAAGAGGACCAACTAAGAACGTTTCTAGCCAAGCTTGGAAAAAATTGGCTATGTGGTTTTAGATGAGATTTCAAAAATATGAGAATTTACAGATGCCAAGTGATGGGAATAGCTCACTTTGACATTCATTCCAGGGGAACTAAAACAGAAAGATGCGTAATCTTATTTAAAAGATTCAGTTGTAGGCAACTAAGGTCATCAATAGACAAAGCAAATAGGTTCACATTATCAAATACATCTATAAAGGGAGATAATGCTACTTACTCTTGCTTCATTTTCGTGTAGTTTTTCTTGCACTTTTGGGGTCACTATATTGTCCTGAAATAAATGTTAATAAATATAAATTTATTTTTAAGTACTGTGGATTAACAATGGGATTAAGAATAATTTTCTTTGCTAAGGTACTTTGTTCTTGATCCTGAATAAAGTGTACTAAATATATCATATAAAAATTGTCATAGACTGTCACTATGTGATCCATGTATAAATAACTGAATATATAAGTAAATAATTTTTTACACAAAAAGAGAAATTTATTTCACTGCTGACTGTTCAGTCTATGTTAATAGTATCTGCCAATTAAATATGACAAAACAAACAATTTTACAGATCCAGTTTATTACAAATATCAATAAGAAATAGTGTTAGCTTAAACATACCAAAGTTCCTCCTAGCAAAGCTTTCAGTCTAGCAATCTCTGCTCTCAAATCCTTGATTATTCTAACATTTGGATCCTGCAAAAAAATTACATGTTTATTTCTGCAAAAGACTGAACGGTTATAGACAATTTTGTTTAATAATCATAAAATTAAAATGGTTAGTCATGCATAAGATAAAAAAAAAATATAAAAAGTAGAATTTGTTTAATACAGTAGCCCCCCTCTTATAAGGCCAATCCTACCAAAGGCCACATCTCTTGTCGGGTTAGATTTCAGTTGAACTGAGATAGTAAAATACATGTACCAGAAAATATCCACTTCAAGAGGCCACTCTCTTAAAAGTACACTTTTCATTCGAGCAGCTGGCATTTTAAGAGGACTGTGGTAGGAAAAATATCCAATGCCAAATGAGCAATTTTTCAGTTATATCATGGCAAGATTACATTCGATGAGATGATGATATCTGCCTTGTACTAGACCAACATGCTTAGATTAATTTTTATAGTGCTAGCTCAGTCTGTGGGTAGACATGTCTCTCCACTCGGACAAATATCCTTATTCTGAGCCAATCAGTCTTAATTAATCTGAGATTTGACGTTGAGAAAGTCATTTACCTCATTGACAGTTGGTCTGTTGATGATATTCTTAGCTCTATTTGCATATCTCAAAGTCCTCAATGTTTCACCATAGTTGACGTCTGCTGGGGATATTGCTGTAATATAAATGATTTTGTCTTCTTTTTAACAACAACGGACACAGAGTGATTGCAATACAACAAATGGCCCTTTGGTTCAGCAATCTAAAAATTACTATTACGACCAAAAAATAGTAATTACAAAAAAATCTTTGAAAAATATTTTGGGTCAGTTTTGGTTCATCAGTTTTAGGCCTAGGCAAACCAAAACCTTCTTGTGGATGGTGCAATATATCAAATAAATTACCAACATCATAAAGACGGAATGAAAATCCTAAAAATCTAAAAAGGATCAGAGATGCATGCACAAGATGTTTTGCCTTATACAAGTATTATTAAACTTGTGTATAAACTTAGTTTCAATCTGTTTTAGGAACTGTTTTGCTAACATGATCATTTTTACACTTAACATTTTCAAGGGCCATAACTCTTAAAATTTGAGAGAAACAATCAGGTTTTACAAATTTGACTGAGACATTGTCCGATTACAGCTTGTGTATAAATCTGGTTTTAATTTGTTATGGAACTATTTTGTTAGTGAGTTAATAAGAACAGTTACTTTTTTCTATCTTTAAGTAGCATAACTCTTAAAATGATTGACAAAAAAAATATGATCTTTAAAATCGATTGAATTATTGTCCATATATAGCATCTGTATAAATTTAGTTTGAATCGGTCACACAATAAAGATGATATATACTAGTAGCTAACAAAATTTTATACAGAAGCCACCTAAACACCGACCTGGAATTCATAAACTCACGGTTACAACTAGACTAAGCATTTAACATGACCTTGATTTGAACATGATTTACTACTTGAAAAGAACAGAAAATAGAATGGGAATTGCATGACATTCTTACTTGCTATCATAATAGTTCTGGCATTGCCACCAATACTGTCTTTTAGCAGCCATGTGATCTTAGAATCCCTGTATGGTACAAATACTTGCTTTCCTTCCTTACTACTGCAATTTTTTGCTGGAAAATAATCAGTGATGATTTTGAAGAAATAAAGGAAAAAATATTGAGAAATGAATGGACTCGAGAAGCGAGTCCGTACACCTCGCATAACTCTTACGGCTCAGCGTCTCGGGTAAATGGTTTAAAATCCTGCATTGTAGCAATTTCCTGGCACCTTATTATAATTATTAAAAACACTTTCTTGAACAATGAGTTTTTCAAAGCACCATCTTCTCACTGTTACAATAGCACATTAGTAACAGTAACTTTCATTTGCCAAATGTTTTATCTTAGCCAATCAGAAATTAGCTGAAAATATCTGTTTTGCTGAAAACATCCATTCCTTACTGACTTTTACCTGGTTTTCGACCTCATCCTCTGAATTTTTTCTCAACGAATTTACATGTGTTACAAAACCCACTTGATCAAGCTAAATAGCAGAAATCCCCTAAAAACAGGAAAAAATCATCACTGGATATCAACATTCTTTAAGAATGCTTAATGTAATCACAGGTTCCTAAATATTTTTCATGTTTATTCAAATATTATATGGATTTCAATTGTGATCTTTTTTATATTCAATGAGTTGATGTGTCAGGTGATTGTTCATTTTGTTGACATTGGTGGAATTGCTTAAACTTTCTTTTCATAACAGATAATTGTTATAAAATATCAACACTTTCTACGTTTTCTTCTATAGAAAATAGTACATAATAATTTTATTAACTTCATTTGGATAAATAGAATCTTATGACTAATATCTAGTAAAATTTTGTAATGCTTGCTGATTGATTGATTGATTTTTGGTGTTTAATGCCACTTTCAACAATATTTCAGCTATATCATGGCAACCAGTTTTAGTGGTGGAGGAAGCCGGAGTACCCGGAGAGAACCTGCGACCATGGGCAAGCAACTGGTAAACTTTATCACTTGCGGTTGCGAGTCGAGTGCACCCTTTTTTGTAATTTACAAAGCTGGGCGCGAACCCACGCCGTGTTGGTGATAGGCGTGTATGAGTTGTTAGATCCAGCGACCTAACTCATTGAGCCACCCGGACCCCTGCTGATCGATCAATGCTTATTTAAATGATAGAAGTCAAAGAACAATTCTTATAGAATCTTATGGCTAATATCTATCACAATTTTGTAATGTTTGTGAATCTGACAATGCTTATGTCAAAGAGCCATTTCTTATTCTGTTTCTAACTTCAAATTTACCTGGTAATAAAATGACAGACATCATTTCAATATTCAAATTGTTCCTACAACTGATATTTAGTTACTATAGAGAAGTAAGACCAAGCAAATACATATTTGAACAAGTTTTCTGATAGATACTAAGGGTAAGAAATTGTACATATTTCATTAAAATGTCACCTTCCAAAGGGTTATACAACAAGAATTGAGAGTATTGCACATAGCAATACATTGTCCCCTACCGGCCGCAAAAATGAGAGGACCTAAAATATTAGAAGTATCACCTTGCAGTTACTAGATTTTAAATTACAAGTTCAAGGGCCATAACTCAGCCAAAAATCATTTGACCAAAACGAAATTTGAACTTAAACTGTAACTCATCTAGATATAGCCACATACCAAATATCAAGTCAATATATCAAAGGACGTCAAAAAAATGTCCGGACAACTTCAAATTTGAACAAAAAATACAAGTTCAAGGGCCATAACTCAGCCAAAAATCATTCGACCGGAAAGAAATTCGAATTTATACTGTAACTCATCTAGATATAACCACATACTAAATATCAAGTCAATATATCAAAGGACGTAAAAAAAAGTCCGGAAAACTTAAAATTTGAACAAAAAATACAAGTTCAAGGGCCATAACTCAGCCAAAAATCATTCGACCGGAACAAAATTCGAACTTAAACTGTAACTCATCTAGATATAGCCACATACCAAATATCAAGTCAATATATCAAAGGACGTTAAAAAAAACTCCGGAAAACTTCAAATTTAAATGTGACGGACAGAACCTAAAACTATAGTCCCCTTCAGCTTCACCGGTAGGGGACTAAAAATACTAACCAAGAAGAGAAATAACTGTTCCCAAGAAAACCAGAGATTTGTTGATGTTTCCTCCTTCTTTTAACCTTTGACCTGTAGCTCCAGAGGCATCTGCATTCTCACTATAGAACAAATGATATTAAAATCTAAAATGAGGAATAGTAGAATAATTCTTAAATATGACTCAAGGAACACATTTAATGGTTATGAATTTTTTTCACCTTTTTTTCCCATTTCAATCTTACAACAAACTTAATATCTATAATAAAAGAATGTAATCTTTTGCAAAACAAACCATAATATGGTTTCAACAATTTTAATCATTGAGTGTGTTCTTCTACAAAAAAAAAGTAGTACATGTACATAATTACATAAAAAGAACAAAATAATAATTTTTGAATGTCAATAAATGAAAAATGAAAACAATAAGTAATGATATCTTTTCTAAACTACATGTCTTTAAATGTGTAAGACTAACCTGCCTGCTAAATCCACCAAGTGTAACTTACTCGTTGTCTCACAAGGTAAATCATCAGAAAACTTAGCCTGGAATAAACATGTTTTTATCTCTATAAACAAATACATGTGTATTAATTACAAAAGTTACACCCACCTCATATAATTAACCTGGGTTTATGTGTCCTCTAGTATCCCAAACTGCTTAGTAGATAAAAGTGGGGGGGGTTATCAAAAATTACATTACTGCATATATTGTAATTAACAGCATATAATTGGGCAACAAAATATTTCAGACATCTTCATGAAAAGTGCAATTTGGGGATGTCTGCTACCACGAAAAGGTGTATTAATTTTACAACATTCCAATTCTGAATTCTTACTTATAGAATTAATATTTGGAAAATAACAGGAAATAATAAACATTTAACAATCAAGTATTAGGCCTTACCAGAGATTGTGGGACACAGATATAAAATATTCAAACTGGTTTTTTTTAACTAAATCATATGCAAAATGTATATAGACCCTTAAACTGCTATTCCTAATAATTTGGGAACTCTTGAATAAAATGAATCAAGGCCAAGTAGATTTAGCATGTGACATGTTCAATCCAGCAAGCCAGACAGACACACTGATAAACAGATGGACTGACAACAATATATCATGATACATCGTGTCTAAAGACAGGTGTATAATAAAATTCATAGAGAGCAAATAATTGCAGGACGAAGTATAAATCTGTATATAATTTTGTCTTAAGCATCTTGTCTGATTATAGTCATGTATGCCTAATCAGAAAGCCATCAGTATAACCTACTAAACATGTTATCACAATGTTCCTCACAGGGCTCCATATGCCATGATTAGCCGAAACACTGCTAAAGTTGGCATTGAACACCAACCATTTAACCAAATCTCAATATGACAAAATAAAAGGGAACATAACTTGGAAATTGCAAGTCATCTCATTCTATCCAAAAATCATATTCCCATAGCGCTCCTTGTTAAACAATGTCCTGTTGTGGTTGCAATCTTAGATTTCTGATACACCAACAACAACAAAAACATTTAGAAATTGACCAACAAAGGAAATATTTATGACAAATTTGCTTTCAAATGATACAATGGTTTCAGAGAAAAATAATTTCAAATATTTTTATCACAGGTTCCTATGTTAAACTTTGTCATGCAATGGTGGCCATATAGGATTTCAAATACACTAAATACAAATGCTGTATAAGGGACCAGAAGTATTTACATACAGTTAGGGTTAACACAAGTCCTTAATAAGTTAATTAATGAAAAAAGAACTTTGTCATTCTGCAGTGGTCATTTTGGATTCCAATCAACAAATACAACAATGTACTGGGTCATGGAAGGAACAACACTACTATAAAACAAATAAATCACATAAAATAATACTTTCTGAGAAGTGTCAGTCAATCAGAAAGCATAACTAAAGTCCTAGAATCCATATTGAATTTCCAAATTTAACCAAAAAAACACACCATTTGGAGAGCAATCCTATTACCATGTGTGCAGAGTTAGTTTCCATTTCATCAAATAGCTTCTAAGAAACAGATTTAAATGCGGTAACATTTATAGATGATAAAAAATGCAAATTGATGATTTTTTTTCTCACTTGAGACTATATACCTAGTAGGCTAGCATTGCAGATCTCCAAGGGTTGGAAATCAGACATAAGACAAGAAAGTACCATATTATAATACAATAATACTAACCTGTGTAAACACCAGAGTAAATATAGCATGTGATCTGCTACTAACGTCATTCATCTTTGTTGTAGCTGTTACTCTAAACAATAAAAGGTACATGTTACTAAAGAATTCAGTTACCCAAGGTAACATTATGAACATCTATGTTTTATAATTCAATACAACACAACATGTCACACAAACAATGAAAAACAAAAAATACCACATTGTTGGAACAGTACCAAAATACAACCAGTAAATCGTAGAAAAAGAGACAACATTGAGACCCTAACACATACATATATACATGACCCTAACACACACATATATACATGACCCTAACACACACATATATACATGACCCTAACACACACATATATATACATGACCCTAACACACACATATATACATGACCCTAACACACACATATATACATGACCCTAACACACACATATATACATGACCCTAACACACACATATATACATGACCCTAACACACACATATATACATGACCCTAACACACACATATATACATGACCACTCACTCTCCTTGTATAGTACAGGAGGGTCAATAAAAAGTGGCATTGTTAGAGACCCTAACACACACATATATACATGACCACTCACTCTCCTTGTATAGTACAGGAGGGTCAATAAACAGTGGCATTGTTAAACTAGTTTTATGAACCCAAACCTCCCCTCTCTTAGTGCAATGATGCAGTCATTCATGTGTTTTCAACATGTGAATAAAATGCAGACCTTAAAACATAAATGAGTGTGCAGTGTTGTTCTAATGATACTGAGTCCTAATCTTGAACTTTATACATAATATATTTATTCTTAGTGACACTGAAGTTGTCATATGTATACTACTAGTTCTATAAAAGAGAACCAATGGATGATAAGGGTTAGGATTATTGGTGTTTTATGCCACTTTCAACATTATTTCAGCTATCATGGTGGTAAGTTTTATTGGCAGAGAAAAGTGAATATAGATAATTCCAGCAGCCTGCTGCAAAATAATGGTAAGTCCAACTACTTCCAGAGGTCACAAGCAAAATATTTTAAAATATAAACTAAGGTTATACAGACCTAACTGAATTTCCTCTGTTTAACAAATCTTCAACGTCCTCGTAATTATTAACAATGTACTTTGATAAATCTGTTAAAAACAAACATACCAATTAGAATTGTATGTGTTCATACCTCTGTTCAATCATTTAGTAATACAGTCAAACTTGTATTAAGACGTTACCCTTGGAGCAACGAAAAAGTGATCTTTTAAGAAAGCTGACCTCTTATAATTCAAAGTTCAATTCAAATGAAATTTTCTACGACAGGACAAGAAAATGGTGACCTTTTAATACAGGTGACAACATGGGCAGGTTTGACTGTACAATATATTTATCCTGAAGAAGGACATCAATATGCAAATGTTAACTATCTTGAGTGGAGAAATACTGAAATCCACTGATAGCAGAAGGAAAATCTATTTCTCCCATTATTACGGCGTTTTAACCCCGCTGAACCAGTGGTGGAAAAATCTGTAAAAAAATCCTCTAGAGGATTAAAATGTCTCGTGCCTTTCCCCGCATTATTTTCAAACGCATTAATTTCAAATTTTGAAATAAACTTCGTGTTAAATAATGGGAGAAACAAATTCTCCTTCAGTTGCCCATGTGGGTTACGATATTTCTCCAATCTCGAGAGTTAAATTAAAAATTTTAACCATTCCCCTGACGGCTTGTGGTTAAAATTTTTAATTTAACTCTCTTGAGTGGAGAAATATCGCAACTTTCACACAATAATTCATTGCCATCTAGATTCAGTTTCATTTCAACCAACAACATCTTTGAACATAGAAGTTTGTTTTTTAATACAGTGAAACCTGTCTACACTGAACCCTTTATAAAACTGAGACCTGTCTAAGCAAAACCTTATATAAAACTAAATCCTGTATAAACCCTACCCTTTAAAAAACTGAGACCTGTCTAAACCAAACCTTATATAAAACTAAATCCTGTATAAACCCTACCTTATATAAAACTGAGACCTGTCTAAATAAAACCTTATATAAAACTAAATCCTGTATAAACCCTACCCTTTAAAAAACTGAGACCTGTCTAAACCAAACCTTATATAAAACTAAATCCTGTATAAACCCTACCCTTTATAAAACTGAACCTTATATAAAACTAAATTCTGTATAAACCCTACCTTATATAAAACTGAGACCTGTCTAAACAAAACCTTATATAAAACTAAATCCTGTATAAACCCTACCTTATATAAAACTGAGACCTGTCTAAACAAAACCTTATATAAAACTAAATCCTGTTATAAACCCTACCCTTTATAAAACTGAGACCTGTCTAAACTGAACCTTATATAAAACTAAATTCTGTATAAACCCTACCTTATATAAAACTGAGACCTGTCTAAACAAAACCTTATATAAAACTAAATCCTGTATAAACCCTACCTTATATAAAACTGAGACCTGTCTAAACAAAACCTTATATAAAACTAAATCCTGTTATAAACCCTACCCTTTATAAAACTGAGACCTGTCTAAACCAAACCTTATATAAAACTAAATCCTGTATAAAGCGAACAGTAAATAAAGTTCCAAAGTAGGAAATCTTTGTTAATAGAAATCTTTGTTAATAGAATGCCTGTCTAATCTTTGTTAATAGAATGCCTGTCTAATCTTTGTTAATAGAATGTCTGTCTAATCTTTGTTAATAGAATGCCTGTCTAATTTTTGTTAATAGAGTGCCTGTCTAATCTTTGTTAATAGAATGCCTGTCTAATCTTTGTTAATAGAATGCCTGTCTAATCTTTGTTAATAGAATGCCTGTCTAATCTTTGTTAATAGAATGCCTGTCTAATCTTTGTTAATAGAATGCCTGTCTAATCCAAAAACAAAAGCTGGTCCTAAAGGGATTCAGTTTAGACAGATTTCACTGTAATAGTTAATTGGGCTTTATAGAAGGATAAAATTATGACATAGAACTATCATAGGATTATTACTGTCAACTCTCTTTATTGGTTTGTTCAGCTTAAGAATCAAAATACAAAACTGATTGATTGGTGTTTAATGCCAACTTTACCAATATTTCAGCTATGTAGTGGCATGAACAAAATTTATTAACTTAGACACCTACAAGACCCTTAGAAATAAAACATACTAGTCTAGATAAAACTATAAAATTAAATATGAAAAGTATTTCTATATACCTTGAACATAAGGTCCATCCTTCGGATGTTCTCTCACCCTAAGATTATGTACAGTTTTTGTATTAGCTGTGTGTTTTAATAGGTCACGAATTTTCTCATTGTATATTTCCATGAAGCTGCAACAAAAGAAAATATTATTATAGGAAAGCCAATTTCACTAGTAGATTCTTTCAGAGATTGTTGTACAATAAAACTATCAGAATTTATGTTATTTAATTATGTTAGTGAATTTTTTCCAAAATTTTCAACGATGACAGCCTTAAAATATTTACCTATTATTACATGATGGTTTCCGTATTGGCCTAGTAATTAGTCCTAGGGTAGCTGTATTGGCCTGAGGCGAAGCCGAAGGCCAATACAGCTGCCCGAGGACCAATAACTAGGCCAATACGGAATTCACCACGTAATGAAATATTTATTAATTAACCATAAAATTTTATCTTATAATGGGTAATTATAAAATCATAAACTCGGCCAATATAAAAAAAAACTAAGCCAATATCGATGTTGGCTTAATTTTTTTTTTATATTGGCCGAGTTTATGATTTTATATTGTAAAGACAGTTTAGGTTGTATTGACAACAATAACATAGAGTTAATTAATAATCCTTTATTTAATGTGGTTTGTTACACAGATTACATGTTAATTCTTACCTTACTTCTATTCTATAATTAGTATCATCTTCTCTCATTCTTAAAAATAAATCCTACAAAAAAATACAACAAACACACATGACTTTCAAGTTTATATCATGATTACTTTAAAGATGTACAGTAACTGTTTCAAGAACTGTTTGTACGAGGCCATTTCTTACAGATTAGTAACAATACTTCCTCCCTATTATAACATTTTCACTATCTACAGTATATAATCTACTTTAGCTGGTTCATTCATCAATATAGATTCTCCTTCAGTTGCCCGTGGGATACGATATTTCTCCACTCAAGAGAGTTAAATCAAAAATTTCAATCACAAGCCGTGAGGCGAGTGGTTAAAATTTTTAATTTAACTCTCGAGAGTGGAGAAATATCGTAACCCAAATGGGCAACTGAAGGAGAATTTGTTTCTCCCATTATTTAACACAAACTTTTTTTCAAAAGCCGTCAAACGAGTCAAATGCGGGGAAAGGCACGAGACATTTTAATCATCTAGCGGATTACAGATTTTTCCACCACTGGTTCAGTGGGGTTAAAACGACGTCATAATGGGAGAAAGGATGTTCCTTGTTAGAAAATAAAATAACTAAAAAATAACTGAAACCATCTACACCCCCTTTCAAAATGGTCATGTATTTTTTACCTGTTCTGACCGTGTCCAGCAACTTTTGGAAAACAATTATCATAGTAAAATAGCTGAAATCAGTTAAATAACTCAAAAATATGATCCCTGATTAATACTGATCAAATGTTCATTACAAGGTTACCCTTTGGTAGGAATAAAGATTAAAACATAAGTCAGCAGGTTCTTGTAATACTAGGTATTTAAATTCATTTCTCCATGGATTTGGGATCTGATTTAATAGACACATTACTTCTCAATACAGATAACAATGAGATCAGGTTAAACCTTATGTGATTGACTGATAATTGTTTAACGTCCAGCCAGCAGTATTTCAGGTATATTCAGGGACGAGAACAAGTTCAATAATATATAAAATCTATATAGAAATGAAGGAATGGATGGGTCAACTGGGTCATTGATTTTTGACTGCCACTGAAAAAGTATGGAGAGTTGGGTAGGAATGAAACATTTTGTCTTTTATAGTGGCTACAATGTGCCTACTATTTTTTTAAATCTACAACAGAGGTCTTGAGCGTGGACGGAGTGTGGCACTCTCCAAACATGTTACCCTCTATAGTCCACGTTCTGGCTTTCCGTTTTATAACCCAACAAACCACCCCATCGAGAGGATGTGCAGAACAGCTCTGTGTGTTTGAGCCCTGGGAACATTCACTAATACCCAGTAAAACATTATGTGTCTATGGAGTATACGGAAATCTAATTTACAGTCAACATTTATATATTATTAAAACTAGAGGCTCTGGAGAGCCTGTCATCGCTCACCTGGTAATAATTGGCAGGGTAAATCCTTAGGAATGTGAAGTCTAACAAAGATTCATATTTTTTTGCGACTTAAGACACAATTTGCTTACTATTGAATATGTGCTCCATAAATTCTGAAAACCTAAAGTCAAAATTAAAATCTCCCATGGTAAGTATATTAGACTGCTTAAGTTTTAATTCTTGAAGAAGGTTATCAACAAGCATATTTTTCAAGTCTTTCTGTTTGCCGATAGGAGCAGCATAGAACAAATCAAGTCAACTGGCTTGGTACTTTCTGAGAAGAACAACTCGGTATAAATTCCCATTGGGTCTTGTAGGCTTCTATGTTAAACTTTGTTCGTCTAATGGCGGCCATCTTGAATTTCCAATCGGAACCAAATTTACAATTTAGGTAGAGGACCATCCATAGATCATTCACACCAGAAAACAAATTCAATTGAATCAGTAGTTTCTGACCAGAAGATTTTTAAAGATTGACGAATCAGAAAACATTATCTACCCCTGGCAGCCATGTTTAATTAC
>MJUT01054263.1:126995-146813 GCA_002080005.1 Gigantidas platifrons | reverse complement strand
AAAAAATCCGCTGTTTTGCGTATGGCAAGCGCTCTGACGTTCAACGACAACAGCAAGTTCTAAATGGTCGTCGAACGGCAGAGGAATCTCGGACTAACCTAATATAACCACTATATCTAAATCATGACTAGTTAATAAAAACATAAACTTTTCTTCATCTGACATAGTTGTAAATGAAGGTACAATATCAGAAATATTTCTAAATAAAGTTTTCCCATTATTACGACGTTTTAACCCCGCTGAACCAGTGGTGGAAAAATCTGTAATCCGCTAGAGGATTAAAATGGCTTGTGCCTTTCCCCGCATTAATTTCAAACACATTAATTTCAAATTTTGAAATAAAGTTCGTATGAAATAATGGGAGAAACAAATTCTCCTTCAGTTGCCCATGTGGGTTACGATATTTCTCCACTCTCGAGAGTTAAATTAAAAAATTTAACCACTCGCCTGACGGCTTGTGGTTAAAATGTTTAATTTAACTCTCTTAGAGTGGAAAAATATCGTAACCCACGAGCAACTGAAGGAGAATATATTTACACGCTCATTAATAAGTTTACCACACTTCATGAGGAAATGAAATTCATTCTCCACATCCATATGGCACAATTGACAAGTCCTCTGTTCAACTGGTATTTTCAGATAACGACCTTTTTCAATATTTAAATTACAATTACTTACACGAATTTTTATAAAATTTGAAAGACTTTTCTTATCAATGTCTGCATAAGGATATTGTTCTCTTTTGAAATCTGTTTTAATTTTACTATACGTTCTCAACTTATTCCCCCCAATCACTCTATTATCATTGAACAGTAATTTGTGCCAAAAATCAAAATATCTGTTTTGAAGTTTATCAGTTATTGCAGACAAAGTTCTAAGCTTTGAAAAAGTTGCTTGGTTATCCCATATGTGTCCAAAACCTATCACTTCTAACAAACTTTTGAGTTTAATGAATAACCCATCATTGATTAGCAGGTTATCCTTGTATGTGTGAAATATAAAATTATTATCATTTACATTTAATATATATAGCCAATATCCTACACTGGATTTGAGTGCATTCAGAGAAAGTGGATATAATCCCAGCTCTCCCAAAATAGCAATATTTGTTGCAGATTTATGAACACCAAGTACATATTTTGAATATTTAACCTGTATCCTATTAGGCACAAATTTTTCATATTTGGATTCAAAATTAGTAATGTCTCTACCTTTAAGTAACTGAGACAGAGACCATACTTCACTACAATTATATGCAAGACATAATCGTGTCCTATGTTAATGTCCCCCCCCCTGACAATATTTTATAGAGATTGTGATATGAAATAGTGTCCGGTGCTATGAAATTGTGTTAGGGTTAGGGTTAAAAAAATGTCTACTGGACACTATAACATATGTAAAAGTGTCCGGCGGACAAGCTCTCGAAATTTCCCCTATGATATCGGACTTGTTTCAGTCATCAGTTAACACAGGCACCGTACCCACTGATTGGAGAGAGGCAATAGTTACACCCGTATTTAAAAAGGGAGCAAAATCAAAACCAGAAAACTACAGACCAATCTCCCTTACATGCATTCTCAGTAAAGTTCTAGAACATATAATTGTTTCTTCCATAATGAACCCCCTAGACAATCATAAATTACTATATCCACTTCAGCACGGTTTCAGATCAAAAGTCAGTTGTGAAACACAATTACTAACATTCACCCAAGAAATTTTTGATAGCATGGCAAGTGGTAAACACACAGATGTAGCCGTTATGGATTTTTCCAAAGCCTTCGATAAGGTGGACCATCAAAGACTAATCCTCAAATTAAAACGTATGGGTATAAACAACAAAACATCAAACTGGATATGGGCATGGTTATCACATAGATCTCAAAGAGTGGTAGTTGATGGCCACACATCAAACATTTGTCCTGTATTGTCAGGCGTTCCCCTTGAAGGCTCTGTCCTTTGTACATGTCTTTTCCTTATATATATATAAACGACATGCCAGACACCCTTAAAAGTAACGTTCGCCTCTTTGCAGATGACACAATAGTTTATCTTACAATATCAGCACTAACAGATTGTCACACACTCCAATCAGACCTACACAAACTCGAAAAGTGGGAGGAAGAATGGCTTATGTCATTTAACCCAGACAAATGTGAAATCATCCACATATCCAGAAAACAAAAACCGATCATCTTCCAATATACACTACACAACCAGGAACTCAAGTCAACAAACAAAGCAAAATACCTAGGGGTTACTATTACTAAAGACCTAACATGGAATCACCACATAAATAATATTACAAGTAAAGCAAATGCATCTTTGAGATTTATAAAAAGAAATGTAAAAACAAACAGCATAAAAACTAAAGAACTAGCTTATAAAACATATGTCAGACCAAAAATAGAATATTGTAGTGTAGTCTGGGACCCCTGGCAGAAACAACTAATTAATCAAATTGAAATGATACAAAGAAGAGCAGCCAGGTACACACTAAATCAGTACAGTTATCAGAGTAGTGTAAGTGCCATGCTACAACACCTTTCCAACAAAGAAGAGATCTAGCATCAGTCACCATCCTATACAAAATACAACACCAATTAGTTTCCATCTCAAATTTACACTACCTAGTTCCACCAAGAGATCACAAAGTCATACAGCCATTCTCTCCCACAAATTATCATTTATACTCATTTTTTCCTAGAACAATCCGGCTGTGGAATTCACTACCAAACCAGGCAGCTAATAGCCCAGATTTGGATGCTTTCAAGTCTGGTGCCCAATCATTCCTTTATTGTTAATATAATATTATGTTGTTTTTATCTTATAAAAAAAAAATAAAAAAAAAATTTATTCGTAAATGTATATATGTTATTTCAAATTTGTGTTTCCCTAGCATGCCTTCTAAAAAGTCTTCAACATATTGAAGTTTAGAAGTATCCTGTAGATGTAACCATGTAATCAGAGATCGAGATCTCAGTGCCGAAAACGAGATTTCGATTTCCGCGAGATTTCGATTTCCGCCATATTGTTTTGACAGTGGAAGGGTTGAACATACAATCAAGTAAGTGTTTTTATAGCATACAGTGATTATCATTCATTATGTAAACACAATAATTATCGAATTAATATGTTATTATAACAATTTGAATAGTTAAGAATTTCTTAAACCTGTCTGTGCATGTTTTTTCGAGATCAAAGTAGTAGATTTTGAGAAGAAAATCGAAGCGTACACACGCTACGATGTTTGAAGCAGCTTTCGAATTTTTCCAAAAACTTGTTGTAATATAAGAAATATATCATTTCTTCTTTTGTAAGTTAAAGAAACACAAACAAAGGATGGATCGACATATCTTTTACCCAGTTTTGTCCAATAGTACGTTTTTTTACGAGAATCGCATTTTGATGTCATCTGTTTCTTGCCCGAGTCGGATACTAGGACTTGTGACACTGGAATTTATACAACTCCTTCTCAATCGTGTAATTATCGGCACTCAAACTATTGCTTTTCTTAAACAGTAATGAGATACGCATAGGAAGTAATCATTTTAGTCTTAATGTTTTCACCTGAATCTTCAGAGCAAGTCCATGAAATAGCACATTTTTTCAGGTTTTGTCTTTTTTACTCAGGTCATATAGAAGTGATGTTTACTTAAAAATAAACTAAAATCCTTTAAAAAAATGAGGCAATTTTAAGAAATGAATAGGCCTTCAAAAGTATTATTGAAGTGTAGGTAGAACAAATTTTTTTTTGTAAGAACTGAAAGGGTCATTCTTACATGTATTTTTATTTCTGGTATGTCTTTTCAGTCATTAATGCCATAATGGACAATCCAAATTTAATTCTGTTCCACCAACAGCAAAATTAAGTTATATACATGTATTAATATTATGAAGAACTGAGCTTGGCAACTCCAACCCTAATCCTAACCCCTAACCAAAACCCTAAATTAGGGCTGTAGTCGCCAAATTCAGTTGAGCCGGAAAAAAATTACCAGGTCCCCACAATATACACCAATAGTTTCTGAGGAATGTTGGCTTTTCAAACTGCATCTCACTCTGACCTCTCGATACAGTTACAATATACCCTTTGACACCTCTGGTCAAGACTTGAAAATGAGTGTGCACATCATGCACATTGTCATTAAATATGTTACATGTACACCTACAAATGTAGCATCAAGAACAGTTGTTCTGGAACCATTTTAATTTATGATATTTCATTTTATTATTGATTATTGAAACAGAGTTAGGGATTCCATGTGCTGGCCACCCTGCGGCGAGCACAAGACTTTCAGACTTGTGATTATATTAGGTCACAGGTCTGTAAACTGGCACCGTCTCTTGGTGCTCCCTGCTTGATGGCCACCCATGAGGTAAATTTTTGTCTTATTTTTGTTTTTAAAATTCTTTCGATAATTTGATTTATAGAATGATGAATCCATAGGCTGGCCATTTTGCGGGGAGCACAAGATTTTCAGATTTGTGATTATATTGGGTCACAGTCTGTTAACTGGCACCGTCCCTTGGCTCTCCCTGCTTGATGGCCACCCTATGAGGTGAACAAATCATTATTTTTTTCAATATTTTGTATCTATATTTTTTATTGTTGGCTTTTTGATACTGTTACTCAGGGTTTCCTCTGGGTTGAATTATTACTGACATTTCTCATGTTTGTCTTTCCAGATTTCTAGAAATGCCAAAAAAGAAACGAGTTTCAAATGGACAATTTAAGAAATACCACTACAAAAGAAAATATAATGATTCCACCCTGACTGCTACATTTGTAACTGTACATAGTGATCACTCCTATGCAATGTATACAGCTGAAACAGCTTGCTTTGATGAAGTCCAAGAAGGTGTGTTTTTAATGCAGTACATTGATTAACTTATACTTGATCTTGTCCATTGTTTTTATAGGGATCCTTGTTAAAACAACATCATGATCATAAAATGTTTATTCAACTCTGAAAGGAGTGATTAAAAATATGTGAAAATCATACATGTAGACAATTTAAAACAATACAAATTTCCTGTCTGTTCATAAGTCATATGCCACCTGATGAGTACTCTTGGCCTCAGACTAAGTTTAACACATGTAGTCTTGGCCTTGGCGGAGACAAAAATTAGTTTTAATATTTTCATTAGATTAAAAATATAGATATGAAATTAAATTTATATGGTGCTGTAAAACTTATTTTTATACGGCCGTTGTAAGACAGACTTATTATGGTTTACCGTCCGTCCGTCTGCCCGTTAACTTTTTCGCTCACCTGGGTCAAAGGCCCACGTGAGCTACATGTATTGCCATTACTTTGCGTCCGTCGTCTGTTTTGGTTCTTGTCTCAAAATTGAGTTGAACAATAGGAACCAAACTTGGTACAAACGTTGTTTAGATTGTTCTCTATTATTGGACGAGTTCTTACATATGAAAATATTTAAAGCAAGTGTTTTGGTGAAAATCGTAGTTTTTTGTTGAAAAATCATGGATTTTGAGAATTGAGTTTTATTTATGCCATTACTTGAATAAACATTGATAGATTTGAATAATGTTTTGTATGTGACTTGTAATTATAATTATCCTTGATGGGTTTTTATATGTAAATATTTGTTGCAAGGGTTTGGGGTAAAATCTTAGTTTTTTTGTTGAAAAATCACTGATTGAGATAACTTGAATAAACATGATGAATAGATTTGAATATTCTTTTGTATGTGGCTTGTAATTTTCATTCTTTGATGGCCTCAAACATGGAAATATATGATTCAAGGTTTTTTGTTGAAAAATCAAAGATTTTGAGAATCATGTTTGTTCAGGTGATGAATTTGTAACTTATAAAAATAGCTTTTGTTTGTTAGTTCATCTGACACCTATAAATGTAAGAATACATTGTAGTTTCACCGCAGGAACTTATTAAGACTGCAAGCCTGCTTTCTATGATGAAATAAAATTCAAATATTTTGCGAGTGCAGGGGATACATCACACATTTATGCGCTTGGCGGTTCTGTTATTGGCAGTTATGGTCCGTGAACTCAGTAAATGTTATAAATATTTTAGTTTTACAGTTTTTTCCCAAATGCCTTAACATATTTATTTGATATTTGGTATATGGTTGTATCTTGGTGTGTTACAGATACAGTTTGAATTTGGTTCCAGTCCGATGATTTTTTACATAGTTATGGTCCTTGAACTTAGTTAAACTTACTGAAGTTGGATATGATGGTCTCACTGTCTTTATACTTTTTATCTACTTTTTTCAGATTCTTTTTGGAGACTTCCATGGCTAGATGATTTAGATGATGGCACAGACGGTCACACCAATACATGGAGCAGTGAAGTTACCGACAGCGACTTGATGACTGGCCATGAGTTCTATGTTATTTTAGACAAACCTTATAGATACCACCATACAGTAAATTTAGAAGATTTTGTTGAGAACCTATGCACAGGTGTCATCTATTCTAGATTGAAAACAGAACTTGAGAGTTGTAATCATCCAGCATTTGTAAATATGCCAAATTCCAATTACATCAGGTACATCCAGTGCTATGACTCAGATGATCCCAAGGTAAAAATGAGTGTGACTGTTATGCCAAATTTAACAGCAGACATACATGTCCATGGTATAAAATTAAGTAGAAATCATGACATATGGAAAGATATGCCAGTATTGTTCTGGTCAAAGAAGAATATTTGGAAACTGTTAAATACATGTAGTCTTCCTAAGTACAAAGTATGTGCAGGAAACTTTGAACCTGAATATCAGAATTTAGTGCCAATAGGTCGTCACCTCGAGATAAAGGGGTCTGAATATTCTTCATTCAGAGAGGGTGACTATAGCGCTTACCATGGTACGATAAGGTACCATAGTACGATAAGATCAACAAAGTGCAGATTGCTAGTGGATGGTTTAAGATGTAGAGACTGTAGTGTTTATAGGCGTTCTTTAAAGACAGCTTTAGAAAGAGAAAGGTCAAAGCCACCCACATCATCTGTAAACTGGTTAAAATCTAAGAAAGGTGAAAGTAGGATGTCTGAAACAGAAAAACTTCAAAAACTAAATCAATATAAAAAATACACACACGAACTCGAAATTAAATGTCGCAAATTGGAACGAAAGATCAGTCAGCTGATAAAAACTGAAGGTGTTAAATTGTCTTTAATTCCTTCAAGCAAGATGGACAGCAGTACATAGGTTTTGAAGCTGGTAAAGAAGATTTAGCTGCTTTAGTGGGTTTTGACGGTTCATCGTCTGATAAGTCATCATGGTCCAAATCTGTGAAGTCACCCTCAAACAAATAATCTAGATCAATGTCGCCGTCCCAGTGTAAAAAGTCTGTTTTGCCTGACATTTTGATATTAAATGTAGAAGTAAAAAATGGCTATTGTAAAGTTGTATGAGGTGTAATGATTTTATACTTTTATTAAAGTGAAATAACCCAGAAGCTAACTCCAGTTGAGAAATAATTGTGAAAACACAGAGACAAAAGATGGCAAATAAGTTTTGACCCTACAAGTGATTGTAAAAGCAAATTGACAATTAACTGCCAATCATAACTGATGACTTGGTTCTTCACAAAGGATATATGTTTTTACAGTGGTTTCCTGTCTGACCTGTTCAATTTTACTTGGTTTTTAAACATCCATGTTTATTCCATTAAATTATACCAAAACTTTTTTTATATTATGATTATATTTGCACATTTGTCCCTTTGATTAGAAATAAAGTATTTTATTAGCTCACCTGGCCAAAGGCCATGTGAGTTTTTGTCATGGGTAAGCGTCCGTCTGTCCGTCCATTAGCTTTTCACATTTAACTCTTCTTCTCTGAAACCGCTGAACAGATTTCAACCAAACTTGCCATAAATGTTCATTGGATGGTCCTCTACCAGATTTGTGTTTTTGGTGTAGATCGGAAATTCAACATGGCTGCAAGGGCCAATAATGTGTTCTGATTGGTTTAAACCTTGAAAATCTTCTTGTCAGAAACCACTAAACCAATTGAATTGTGACTTTGCAGAAATGATCATTGGGTGGTCCTGTACTAAACTTGTGAATCGTTTGCCGATCGGAGATTCAAGATGGCCGCCATGACTCGACTTAGTTTAACATTAGACCCTATGGGAATTTTACATTTTCATCTTTTTTTCTGAAACCACGCAACAAATTTGAACCAAACTTGGCAGAAATGTTCATTAGATGATCATATACAAGATTTTTGTTTTTGGCGCTGATCGGAAATCCAACATGGCTGCCAGGGCCCATAATGTGTTCTGATTAGTCGAAATTTTAAAAATCTTCTTGTTAGAAACCACTAAACCAATTGAATTGTGACTTTACAGGAATGATCATTGGGTGGTCCTTTACTAAACTTGTGAATCGTTTGCTGATAGGAAATTCAAGATGGCCACCATGACTGGACTTAGTTTTAGCATAGGACCCTATGGAAAAAATGTTTAAAAGTCTTCTCCTCTGAAATCAGCAAGTCAATTTAAAGCAAACATGGCATGAATGGTCCTTAGGTGGTCAACTTTCAAAATTATGTCCTGTGAACCCAACCTCCATCCAAGATGGCCACCGTCAGCGGACATAGTTTTAACATAGGACCCTATGGGAAAACTGTTTAAAAGTCTATTGGGTTGTTTACACGTATCGAGGGCTAATTAGTCACGTGATCTCACAGCTGTCAATCAAGGAAAAAAGTCAATAATCTTGTTATCGGGACTAATATATAAGAATAAGAATTTTTATTGCCAATTAAGGTCCCACAAGGGGAAAATAATTTAATACAATGATTGGAGACTAATAGACATTGAAATCTTGATCGAGCGATCAGTTTCCAGTCCCTTCAGTATAATATAATAGTCCCAGGTAGTTTATAGTAACTATTTTGAAATAACTTTTTGAAGCATGTTTTTCAAATCGCCATGATTTAAACACAGGCTTAAATAATTTGTCTGCAAAGGTACTATCAAAACATTGTAATTCGAAAGAAATTAATTCAATTGCCTCTCTGCTTCAGACACGGGTCGGATACAAATAGTCGGCTCTATCTATTTATTTATCATCGTATTTATATAATACATATCATAGCTGGATGTATTAAAAAAACATATCAACCACACTGAGCATATAAATGCCGGGATATTAAATGACATGTTATAAGTATATGTTATTGTATCCTTGTCTTTGTTAAACATATGTTATGTTTCAAATAATTATATACAATATTTACAATATTTTATTTGCACGAACACATTTACAATAAATGGTTATGGCATAAACTGAAACAATACAAAATAACAGACTCATGGAATGACAGTGGTATTTAGTACTACTAATTAATAAGTATATTAAAATAGCCTCAGTTTCTAAATGGCCTTTCTCATTAAGAAACAATCATTTAAAAAATTGACTGTAATTTTAAGAGTGACCAGCAAACTACTATTAAAAAGTAAAGACATGTGTCTTAATGAAATATTTGAGTTAACTATTTTAATGTTAACTTTTTGTAAGAATGTTTTTCATAAAGGTATATAATGTGGACAAGTTGAAAAGAAATGATATTCGTTCTCAACTTCTCCTGTATCACATGACAGGCAGACACGATTCTGTCTCTCTATATTTTAGTAACGATCTTTTTCAATGGCTAGAGAATGGGCACTAAGACGGAATTTGCTCAGCAAAGATCTATCTGATTTTAATTTACAGATATCAATGTATTGGGGTCTTTCACCACTTTTATGAATTTCTCGAAAAAATTTCAACTTTTCACATACATTGATCAAGCCAAGGATTTATATATACTATATAAATCCTTGATCAAGCTATTCATATTCTGTTTAGCCTGATCTTGAATCCTTTGTTGAATGCTATTAATATAAAATTTAATATTATTTGTGTTTAAGTTAAGATGTCCAAATCCTAACTTATTAATCCACTCTTTTATAGTGGTTACCCATTTATTGTTTTTTTCTGTATTTATATAAATTTTATTTACAAGAGTATTTATGTGAATAATTTAATTTGATGTGAATACTGCAATCCGATTGGCTGATCCGCCTGGAGCAACATTGGTTATACTGTATAACCTGGGTTGGTATTGTGACGTCACCCACGTGTTCATCCGCTAACAACAAATTCAAATAGTCGCACGAAATAATGGCAATTAAAATCGAGGAATCATTAAATTTTGTTGTAAAAATTAAATTATAAGGAATATTTGAAATTGTTGAACAGGTTATACATGCATAACCTGGATTGGGTCAGTTTACGCTTTTCATAAACCGCTTCGCGGTTTATTAAGCGTACACTGACCCAAACCAGGTTATATCGTATAACCTGTTCAACAATTTCAAATATTCCTTAAATATTTATGCCCCTCGTGGACCCATAATTGGTAAATAAAAATATCTTATCTTTAATACTAATTTGTATGTGCTTTCTATAGCCTATCACGTCCGTGTTTAAAATATGTAAAGTCAATAAATATGGAGTACCTAGAGGGAATATTTAGTAGAAGAGCAATGTCCGGATACAAACAGTGGTACAAACTTTAATAACAATACTTTTAAAATATTATACTTCAAGTAAATGGGTTGTATTTTCATGTTTCCCCGTTCTCTCATGTTTCCAGGATATTTCACTTTAAAGCTGTTGTCAAGTTAATATACTGTTTAGCATTCATCATGTTAGTATAAACATATTTTATTAATTAATACATATGAATATAGTACAATTTAAATACAACAATAGTAATGAATATGAATTAATTAAGGGGATCCGAAAACAAGTTATTAAACTTATATAAATCCGTATCCCAATTCATCATGTTGACGGTATCAAATACTGGTATTCCATTTCAGTGTACAAAATCAAGACTGTAGATTTCGGGGGTCTTTCTTTCGTGAGTTGTCTCAGAACGAATTCATTCATTTGCTTCTGAAGAATTTTAGTTTGGACAAGGCTGGACAAGGCTGGTAAGGTCTTATCTTTAGATTTAGAATGAAAAATAAAATATACCACACTTTCGGAACAAATTCCACGATCAAATGTCAAAATCGTAGAAAGAAGAAGCACAATCGATACTTCTAACACACCAATGCATGACCATTCACTTGCCTGGTTTGATATAGGCAATTGAATGAAAGAAGAAGCACAATCGATACTTCTAACACACCAATGCATGATCATTCACTTGCCTGGTTTAATATAGGCAATTGAATGAAAGAAGAAGCACAATCGATACTTCTAACACACCAATGCATCATTCACTTGCCTGGTTTGATATAGGCAATTGAATGAAAGAAGAAGCACAATCGATACTTCTAACACACCAATGCATGACCATTCACTTGCCTGGTTTGATATAGGCAATTGAATGAAAGAAGAAGCACATTCGATACTTCTAACACACCAATGCATGACCATTCACTTGCCTGGTTTAATATAGGCAATTGAATGAAAGAAGAAGCACAATCGATACTTCTAACACACCAATGCATGACCATTCACTTGCCTGGTTTCTAACACACCAATGCATGACCATTCACTTGCCTGGTTTGATGAAAAGTAGCGGGTTTGAGCTAGTTTTGTGAACCCAAACATATCTTTTAGTGAAAGGTTGCGGACATGCAAATACTTTCTACATTTGAGTAAAATGCCAATCCTCACATATATTCGGGCGTACAGTGTTATTATAGAGAATGTTACTAAATACATAGTGTGTTTCATCTGGGTGACACAGACGTTGTAATATGTATAATATTTACTTCTATTAGAGAAAGTCGATTGTCTCAACCATTATCTGAATATTATATATTATACAAGGCCATCGTCATCGTCTTTAGTGAAACAATCGTCAAATGTGAACCAAAATTTAGTTGCAAATACCATCTTTTGTCGTCTATATATACGCAACTACCAGAATACTTTTCAACGAGGTGTTGATATCTTCCGCACAACTTTTTGAAAAATAAAATGAGACGATTCTTTAAAAATCCTTAATTTAACAGTTGTGTACTCAGAATATTACAGTGACGTTGTAAAGTCTGAAAACAAACTGCAAACTCGAGCGTAGCGTTTGAGCTGTGAAATATAAACACTATACATGGTAGCGGTTGGTATATTACTATCGTGGTGTGGAAAATTTAAAATGACAAGATTGAAGTCGTCTCTTTCGTCATGTAACGTCTGATAGAAAGTTTACCATTAGTGTCAAGTTTCAGGTAAATGCCAAGAAACTAGGTAGAGGACGCTGTTACTTTGTGGTATATTAAAGGAATCTAGTTAGTCAAGTTTGGTTTATTAATTGACAGAACATCATCAATATACTTGAAAGTGAGATTAAATACTGTACCTTGTGTAATGTTGTGTTGCCTCACGACAGTATATGAAATGATCGGCAAGGAGAATGACACAGCTTGTTCCTATAGGGATACCCGTGATTTGTTAAAAAAATGTGCCATCCGAACTCGACAAATATGTTATCGATAAGGAACCCCAACATACTGATGAATTTATCTTTTGTGTAGCACTTTTTGCATTTCGTTTCGTGCTTGACAAAATAAGTTAATTCGTGACTCAAAACTATAAACGTGTAGCGTTAACTTTTCCATTTTTAAAGTAAAATGCGTCCTGAATAATTTCTTTTAAATGGGTTTTTTAATTTTCACGAGGGGTGGTAGAGTAAAGTGTAGGTAAATTAAATGTGCTCACTAAATATTATATCTACGTTTTTATTATCTTTATAGTTTTTCAATATTCATATTTGATTGATGTTACTACATGAAAATTCTCTGTCAGTACTCACATTATGATTGTACATAGTCCTTCTTGACTGCAGACAAACATTGTGCCATAGATATAGACAATTATCTTGTTGAACAAGTAGAATAACCGACATTATACATTTCTCTATTAATTTTCTTATCAAATATAATGTAGGTAAGTCATCATCGTATTCCACATTTCATGGGAATATTCATCGATGACACGAATGAATTGTGATTTGCTAAAAGTTCTTCTTTGTTAAAACTGGTATGTTTTGTAAATAGGATTACCAGAGTTCTTGGAAATGCCAAGTTCTTTGTTTAAACATTCATAGTAATAACGTTTACATAAAAAAAATATGATTAGAAGCTGTGTCTACAGGTACAACAACATATTTGTCACGAAGAGAAGACAAACACTCGTTTGCCTTTTTATTCTTGAATACTGATTTAAGTCGAACATTCACCCGAAATGTCAGTTTATGAACGGACGTATTTACTAATCTAATCGAGTTTAACACACCCTGACAATGTGTCTAGTTCGACATATTCTCTCGTAACCCATGTGAGATTAACATACTCTTCATTCCATCAGCATGAATGCGCTTTAGCCGATACTATATTGGAGCCCAGCATGATTTCCATTTCAAATCATATTTGAGTCGTTTATCAGCGCAACGACGGGTGTCATTTATTGCACAGGAACTGCTTAGTCCTCCCCGGATTCATCCAAGGGTTTTAGTGGGTTTCGTGTTGCTGATTCATCCAAGGGTTTTAGTGGGTTTCGTGTTGCTAAGTCTTTAGTTTTCTGTTTTATGTTTTGCAGACCGTTATTTGTCTTGTCGTCTTTTTGGCCCTTGTATTTGAATTGTCTGTATTTTTGGCCCTTGTATTTGAATTGTCTGTCTTTCAATTGACGGCTTCTGATAACCTCTTCGGTATCTTCGAACTTTCTTCCATCACGTTAGTGACAAATGCCTTGCCTAACGAAATCACATTACTGAAAAGATCTTTGACGAAAATTCTGAACCCGTTGTCATTCCTACCCTTCCTTCACATTTGGACGATCTTCTGTGTCCGTTAGAACGTGTGTCTTTATTAAAACGGGACCAGATTTACTATGTCTCACACTAATTATGGATTTTTCATGGACATAAGGAATGGTTTAACTGTGTATCGCCAACAAAAAAAAGGTACAGCAAACATCAAAATTTATTTAGAGTGGGTATATATACCACACACAAAAGTAATTACTGACATCACTGGCCGAAACATATCGACGTATATCTAGATAATAACGCGTACATTATGAAATGGGGAAGCTTAAACAATGATGGTCAACAAACCCACAAATACTAACAAAATCAAACAACCACCTATCACCACAAATCACTGAACAATAACAAAAAACACCGCCACATATGACGTTGGAAGTTCTGGCTTGTGACAGGCACAAAAATGTGACGAGGTTTGTCTCAAGCAACATAGACGTAGCCCCTCCCCAAAACACACACAGATAACGATGGTCTTATCACAAACCTCACTGGTGTAATGATTAGATACGATAACGTAACCCTCATTCCGCTTGTGCTTCATTTAGGGTTACGAATCGATCTCATTCAACGTATGGGAGCAAATTAAAATTTTCGTTCCGTGAATATTTCAACTTTCTTTTTGCATATCTGGTCATATCTCATATTCCAAACAATTTTTAAGTAATGGTGATACGAAATAAGTGTTACAATCCCTGTTTCTATCTTCAAGACCGGTTTCGTATTTGAAAATTGTTACTTGTCCGCCATAACACCTTACGTAGACTCTCGCGATGGGCGGAGCCTATCCATATATGCCAAATATGGAAATTGCTACTACGAAAAGGTCGATTTTACTATCAAATTATTGATCCAAATAAGGATATCTCAAAAACGAGGCAAGTGCGCGTGAACTAGCAACTTGTAAACAAAATGTCGGACAGAAAGAAGATTTCATGCATTCAAATTTTCAGATGGATATAAGTCTACCATGGATTGCTGCAGCGATTATTTAACACCTCAAGGTTTACCTAAATATATTTATCTTTCACCCCCGTTAATTTTTCCAACCACTTACAACGGAATTAGGACAAAAAACCGCCCGGTGTGAATCACTCCGGGCGCTGCTCCCATACGTTGAATGGGATCGATTCGTAAACCTAAATGAAGCACAAGCGGAATGAGGGTTACGTTATCGTATCTAGTGCAATGATGTGATACATATCGTAATACCTGCGTCTTTTGATATATTAATTTTTTATTTTAACATATTTTTAATTGAGATCAGTCATCTTAAATACCCAAGCGTCCATGCTAGGCATCTTTGTGAAAGGGATGGTTGGTAAAGTGATGTTTATTCCAGTTGGTGATAGTTGTATATAACTAAAATTGTGGTCTGGGTACCCTAACATTGTAATCACAGTGGTACCAGTTGAAACAGGTGCCTTTAAATATAAACAGTTTTCATCAGGCCAGATTAGTAATATAGCATAAACAGATGTTTCGAAGTCTGTCTTTCGCATTGTATACCAGACATCGGTAGCGTTGTCTCTCTGTGTTGTCCACGGTCGTGTACTATATATAGCCTCGCCGTTTATTGCCATCCAACGCCCAAACTGAAGCAAGCGTTCTTCGTATATAGGTTGGATAGTCCCGTAATTTGTGGGTCCTACATTCATAAGCATGTTTCCACCACAACTTACTGTCTGTGCGAATATTGCTATCAGTTCCCTAGTCGAATAAAAGTCTTCGAGGCTTGCCTCCCGTCGAAAGCCCCAGTGGAGTCTGTCTATTGTCATTGGGTTTTCGAATTTTCTCTTCTGAGGAACTTTAGGATTGTAACGATCTTCACACGTGAGGTAGCCGCCATGATGACATATGTCATCTTTACCCCAGCGATCATTCGTCACTACAGTATCTTTGACAGGACTATCATTGTAAAGCCATGCTATGAATTCCTTTGACATCCAGTATGTATCAGGAGCACCCCCGTCACCATCCGACCACACAATCTCCGGTTTATATCTGTTCACAAGCTCATACAATTCAGGCATTGTTTTTGATTTTACAAAATGTTGGGTCGTAAAGTTATTTTCTTTGTCTTTTAAAAACAAAGGATGATACCATTCAAACAAAGAATGGTATAGTCCAAAGCGTAGAGATGTTTTTTTTATTGCTGCAGCCAGTTCACCAACAAGGTCTCTATTGGGTCCATTGGCGTATGAATTCCAGTTCCACGAATAGTTAGAAGGCCAGTTCGTAAATCCTTCGTGATGTTTAGAAACAAGGACGACATATTTCGCACCGGAAGCCTTGAATAATTGAGCCCACCGACCTGGGTCATAGAACTCGGTCTTGAAATCGGCAGCAAAGTCGGCATATGTGAAACCGGGTCGATAATTTCTCTTCATAAAGTCATTAATATTTTTGTCTCCATTCTTCCACAAATTCCAGAACCATACAGCATCATAACTAGGTACTGAAAACACTCCCCAATGAATGAAAATCCCTAACTTTGCTTCGTCGAACCAGGAAGGAAGTGGTCTACTCTCAAGAGACTCCCATGTTGGCTGATATCTCTGACCATAAGCAAGTACAGCACAAGACAACAGTATAAGTAGGTAGATATCAAGACGACGCAACGACTCCATTAATGTACATATGCTACACGCACCATTTGTATTTCCCAGTGACACTTAAAATATTGATTTACACGCGATCATTGTTGTGGAAACTATTCAGAATAAAAATACATTTAACGATTATGCTACCTGTACACACCAAATTGAAACTAGGAGGAGTTTAAACATATATACATGTATTATGTTGCATAACAAAAAGAGCATGATGTGTGGTTGTTATTTGTGTATAAGTAGTCAATTTATGCGTTGTAATATGTCCCGTTCTGTTTATAGATCAACACCAGACACAAAGTTAGTCGGGCTAGCAGTTCGTATGTGCCGTTGCCGTCTTCGAGCACCACTTCTTTCAAAATAAAATGTGGATTTAACTCAGTCTTAATTAAAATTAGATGTTGGTTGGATTGTGATTTTTGGAAATGCACAAAACAAAAGATGCAGCAAATTAATTTTGATTTTAATTAGATTGGATTTATCTGTACCCCCCAAGAAATTTCTACCAGTTCTATCAGTTATTTTAAACATGTTTAACTTCTTTAAAAATAAAATTAGATTACAATGCAAACACGAATACAGCAGTATATATCTACGCCTTTCTTGTGTTAATTATTATGATTTTGTTCAATCAAAATGTAACTACAGAAGGTAGCAAATTGAGAGGTTTACAGGGAATTATGAAGGAAGTTGTATAGAAATTGATAAACACGAGAAACAATCGACATTAATGTACAGAAACAGTCGTTTTAATTACCGTTCTTCAATCTGAAATTGTCTCTCACTGAACAAAATTTCTCAGATATATACAACTCTCAGTTAATGAATTGTATTGATATCAATAGGATCACAATGTAAAGTTGGTAATTGCATGCAAGAAATGCTCTCTTAAACGTCTGGCAAAAGTGCACTTCAAAGCAAAAAAGGCCATTCACACAATGAGCGAAACCAAGGACCTGGTTAACATTTCAAAAACCATGTTACTTCGAATATACAACCTGGTAAGATCTGTGACCGACTATATCTATTCACATTTGGAAGATCATTCTATGGACAAGATCCAAAATCTAGAATCCATTAAAAGAGGAATGTCAATGTGTGTAGGGCAACCCCGGAACAGCAGGATTAGAGATGTTAACAAATTAGCAACATACCTATCTACAACCAGAAGAAATATCAGTCAGAGTAATTGCCAGTATTAAATCATTAAACACTGGAGAACCAGTAAAACAATTGGCAATCTGATTAAAATCAGATCTCTCACTTGCTCCCCCTTTTCTGATATGTCGCGGCGTGTGAGATCTGAAGAAATCCCATTACGGGTCACATGTGAATGACCCAATGACATGACCTTTTTCGTCCAATGAAAATTCAGCTTCCGAGATCATGAAAGCGTAATATTCTAGTAATAAACTGCTCCGATATGCAGTACGTCTTCTCTAACAATGATTTGATCATTTCTTGCTGCTCTCTTTTCAACGTTTCAACAGAAAACTGTGTGCAAATTGATTTCAGCACATCTTCATATTTATCATCCGCCATCTTTTCGACAAAACTGAAGCGTTGTTTGCTACGAGTAATCTGATTGGTCGAATAAGTTCACAACCCGTAATTACCATATCATTTAATATTCATGACATCGGGTCATTCACATGTGACCCGTAATGGGATTTCTTCAGATCTCCCACGCCGCGACATATCAGAAAAGCGGGAGCAAGTGAGAGATCTGATTTTAATCAGATTGAACAATTGGAGAATTACCTCAGCAATGACGAACCATTTACATGGGCAAGCAAATGGTAAACTTTATCACTTGCGACTGCGAGTTGAGTGCACCCTTTTTTTGTAATTTACAAAGCCGGGCGCGAACCCACGCCGTATTGGTGATAGGCTTGTATGAGTTGTTAGGTAATCAAACTACCCAACTCATTGAGCCACCCGGGTGCTGGCTGAAGTGGATGTGATGATGATAATTCAGTTACGAGTCATCATGGTAGCTCAAAAAGCAGAACAGTTGGACAGACCGACGAAAGTGAAAAATGTGGTTAGAATCCAGAGTGGAGACCAAAATGACACAATTGTTACTAATACAGACGTCTTTTGCCAAGGTAATCACGAGTCCTGTTGATCTGAAGCAGTAATACACCCAGTTAGAGAAAATGTAACTCTAAGGAGACCTGTTGCTCATAGGGACTATATACTTCTGACATAGCTTATGGCCATACAAATGTTATTGATTATCATTATCATAACAATGGGTTATCCCAGTTAAAGATCATGTCACATAGTAAAACTGTAGTAGGCCGAATCAACTAAACTGGAGATCTTTCATCTACATAAGACACCATAGTACATTAAGGAAAATATAGGGACACTGCTCAGATATGGCAAAAGATCACCTTATCTTGGATCTTAGGTCATGCGAATATAGAAGGGGACGAAATAGCGGACCAATTAGCGAAGGATACTACACGAGGCAAGGTCCCTAAATGACAATATCACATGATAACTATGTCAAACAGGATGTGACAATGCCAACCAAACTAAAATGGCAGAAAAGATGGAAAATTAGTAAATCAGGAGATACCAATATGACCTTTTCCAATAATGGGAAATACTTCCTATAAGGTTTACCTTACACATAAACATAGGTAAAAAAAAGAATTTGGAACAGGTTACAGAAGATTACATAAATATAGACATAATAAAGATCAGCAGCTCATGCCACTTTGCAAATGTGGAGAAGAGGAAACCATCAAACATTATCTCCAGTCACAAATATTATCAAGAAAGAAGAAACCATTATACCAACTAAATAAAAACCATTGATGCAGAATTGGATATGTGGAAATTATTAGCAAGACCCTCAAAAGACTTAGAACTTGTGGAGAAATACATCATGACTACAGGGTGCTTCCAATATACATCTACTTCTACCAGAATGATACTGGCGGCCCTAAACAAGTTGAAGATCATATCAGAAGTTGCATGTAAAATTTCAGGTAATTTATCCACCATGTCTTCTACATAAGAAACATCAACAATAAATTCTATCAACTAGGTTTCATATGATCTTAATTTACTATACCCATGTTGAAAAGGGCAAAGGATGCTTTATGTATCAGCATGTGTCATAATACAATGTACTACTGACAACAACTGCAGCAAATTCAGGCCAGATACATAGGACTGTAATTTTCAGACTTGTATTTAGGGCCTCTATTTTAATATATAATGGCACATGTGCTGTTTTCCAATTGTGAATCGGTTTTTGTCTGGCTAACCATCTTGGCTCCACCAATAAATCTGTGCACCATGAAATGAAACGAAAAGGTGATCCATGTAGTCCGTGGGCTAGCATAACCCCCCGTGCACCCCCCCCCCC
>MJUT01054263.1:110999-123227 GCA_002080005.1 Gigantidas platifrons | reverse complement strand
GGGGGTGCACGGTAGTCTATCTCAGCCCATGGCCTAATGTGATGTAAAAGACACATGCAAAAAAAAAATGTCTGTAGTACACCTCACAAGTTTACAAGATGTGTCTTATCTAATTTGTCTGGGGGTTTTTCATGACCAAAAAAAAATGTTCATGCAAATCTAATTTACACTAGAATAGAAGGTGCAGAACTTGTCAAGCAATGTGATACTAATGTATTTGAAGAACTGAAAATAAAAATACCCTGTATCTGTTTATCCTTTGTTTGAACTTCTGTCAGGGTGATAGTATAATTATGGCAGATAAATGACAAAACAATATGATTTCAAGTCTTCAATTTATTTGAAGGCTCCCACATAGAAATGGATTACAAAAATTATACCACATACATTCATAAATTAGCTTTAGATCTGCTGGCTTTGGTATTCTTTCTGATTTATAACATCAAACATTTTTGAAAAAATCACAGGAAAACTTTGAAAGTCCTGTACACTGTGCATTTAAAAAAAAAAAGTTTGCAAAATTGATAAAAATAGCAAACTGAATGGTTAATACAGTAGTCCTCTCTCTTGTAATGAAAAAGTAGCTTTATATGAGGATAAACCTCTCTTGAGTAGGGCAATTTAGTAGTACATTGTATATTATTATCATAGTAGTGAATCTGAAATGTGGCCTGGTAAGAGATTTAGCCTTTGATGGGAGTGGCCTTATAAGACTAATATAAATAAAATACAAATTTTGACTTTAATGGTGCTTATGTTATTCAGTGAGACAATAACCCTGTGTACATGTATGCTACATGTCTATAAATAGTCCTGATAAATTCCTACACTAAAGCCAGCAAATATAACAACATTGTACACATTTATAACAGATTCACTCACATTCAAGCAGCATTTAATTGGTGCATAAATAATGACATATTACAAACATCCTATAAATGCTTTAATATAGAATATAAAATAATCTATACAGATCTCAGCACAAATCTCTCTTATTGACAGATGTCTACTTAACAACAGGAAGTATAAGTCATATTTATACCATGGTTTTCTGAGTTAAATGGTTAAACAATCGAATATGAAGCGTGAAATTGTTTAACAGTTTAACTCTTGCATCTGCATGCATTATTTCATAGTTCTTAGCTAGTTGCTTACATTCTGGTATATAAAAAGATCAAAGGAAAAGAATGCATTCATGCTACAATATATGCTAAATGATTATTTTGGGCAACAACTACAAGAAAAACAATGTTCAAGACTTTAGTGAAAACTAGAACTGTCCGCATAGCGGGACTAATACCCCCCGCTTCACTCTGACTGTGTCCAAGATTATTGAAAACTAAGTCTACACGGAAAATATATTATTTGTCAAATTATAATGTTTAACACATTCAACAAAAATAAAAACGTTGTAGCATAAAAACTGTAAGAGGAGTTGCACGGACAAACCATGTACCCTTTCAGCCAAATTCACAAATAAAAAAAAATAACTAAGTTCAACCATCTATATTTTTGGTAAAAATGCACAAAAATCAAAATCCTTACCACATGCACATCTTTGATATATGTACAAATGATCTGCAAAATAAAAACTTCCTATCAGAAAAACTGTAGGAGGAGTTGCATGGACAAACCATGTACCCTCCATGCGGACAGATGGGCGGACGGACGGACAGACAGACAGGGTGAAACCTATATACCCCCCCAAACTTTGTTTGCGGGGGGTATAAAAATGCATCCTAAAGTTTTGATCTAACATTTTCTTGTGCCATCCTTCAGATATACTGATATTCGTTATCATTATATATTTAGAAACTATATCTAAACCATGCTCAGTAGGTTTTCAGGGAATTCTTGCCAAACAGTCCTGAGTAGATAGAGAAAAATATGTTTGATACTTGTTATCTTAATATAATCTGGTTTCTACCATTACAAATGTACATTGTTACTGCCATTTAACCATTGTCCCCTTTTGGTATACGTACCATAGATGTATGTCCCCTTTTGTCTGTATACTACAAGAAATAAAACAATAAAACCTACTAGCACACTGTACCTCAGACCCCTCTAACATAATTAAAAAAAACTACCGGTATTTAGAACTGTTAAATTATGAATGAGGGCTTTGTGACATTGAATATGTTTGATATCTTGCAAATAAATCAACATAAATCAGAAACAGAATCATGCAAAAAATGTATTTTGATGAGAAAGTTAAAACTAAGACTCAGAATCTATGATTGAATTAAATGACTTATGTAGAAAGTTTTCATGTGATAGCATGTTGTTTTATTTATACACTGCTATACAAACAAAACTTGATTTTGTGTATATAGAGACAGGAATAAGTATTAGAAAAATTCTTCTGTGCAAAGTCTAATGAATAAACAATTCCGTGACTTTTTGATTGAAGTGCCTCTACCATACCAGGGGTCGATTTCACAAAAAGTCGTAAGTCTAAGATTAATCGTAAGTGTTATCGTAAGTGTGATTTCCAAGCTTTTGATTGGTTGAAATTCACACTTACGACTGATCTTAGACTTACGACTTTTTGTGAAATCGACCACAGGAATGTGAGGGGTCATGTATTTGTGTTAGGAGTATCACTTTTGCCTCTTCTCCAGTTTTATTATTAGATTTTGGAACTGTTCCAACGGTGTGATATTTTGTTTTGTTTTTCATTTTATTGGCACTAACATAAAAATTAGAAATGAAATAAATAGTATATTGAAACATGTTTTTAACTGAAGATTTATTATCTTCTGGTGTATTCAGGTTTAAATTTAGACTGATTTTACTACAAGTTAAAAATATGATTTATTTATCTCCCGGTTGAACATTGTCATATTGATATGTCTTGCATATATCTGTAACATTCTGTACAGTGTTAAGTTATGCAATATATCTATACCATTCTATACAGTGTTAAGTTATGCATAGTATTTATCATGTAACAAATCATAATATGGTTGACATTTAAGATAATAAAAAAAAAATTCCAGTTACAGATATATATTTGTCCTAAAGAAAAAAATTTGTTCAATAATAGGCTGATAATCTCTAGTCCATAAACTACACGGATCTGTCTATATTTACCTGTATATATGAATTGAATAAATAAAGCAAAAGCTCCACCTACAGAGCATGATAGAAGCTGATGAGTTAACATGGGCAGATAATCTACATTAAACTTAACAAAATATATACATGTTCTTGTCAGTCTTGTGGACACACGTTTCACACAAACCTGAAAATCTACCCGTCACCTTTTTTTGTTAATAATATCTACCATAAATAATTGAGAGCTATGAGACTTAATATCGAATATGAGTTATATGAAATACTAATAATTTTTTTATCGGTAATTTCACAATTTTAACACAAATTTGTGATTTTTTTGTTGTGTTTTGACCTTTTTTTTAATACTAATAATTTTTTTATCGGTAATTTCACAATTTTAACACAGCTTTGTGATTTTTTTGTTGTGTTTTGACCTTTTTTTAATACTAATAATTTTTTTATCGGTAATTTCACAATTTTAACACAGCTTCGTCATTTTTTTGTTGTGTTTTGACCTTTTTTTTGAATGAACGGTTTAGTGACGTCACGTTAGACCGTGCATGACAAATGATCGACATCTGATAGTTTCTTGTATCACGAGTCGGTGATCAACTGAACGTCGTTACTAAATTTATCGGGTAGTTAAGATCAAAGGAAACTGTAACAAATTACCGATAAAAATGAATATTACAACCTTATTTTTATACACTGTATGTATCGGAGGTATTAAGTTTTACACATGTCTGTACATCCAGCATTTGATTTCTGCTCAATAAGGTATGTTCTCCTGTAGGAAATCATTTGAAATTAATACACAAGGGCAGGGACCATAACAGGAAGGTCAAGTTTGATTTTAAGACTTTACCTGGTCTGGTATTATTCAACTGTTTACTTTAGCTGAAAGTGGGGACACCTTTTTTCCATTTTTTAAAAATTTATTCTTTAAAAGGACAGGAAGTTATATCCTTGCTCTATGGACACATTTTTCCTTTTTTTTTATATTAATCCTTTAAAACAACAAAGATAAAAGCACAGAAACAAGTACAAAACGTCCAATGCCATACCATAATAATGACAGTAAAATGTTGCTGCCAAAAAAAAATATCATGTGTTAGTTCTTGACATCTTAATAGCTACATCTATTATTAAAAATATAAGTGTACTCTTAAATCAATACAAACCAAGATACATTGTGAGGAGTAAATGTGTACATAGCTTTTTATACATTTGTAAATATGCAAATATTTAATATGTGAAATCTCAATTATTTTAATGAAAGGAAATCTACCACAGCAAGTTGTAAATGGGTTTTTCAATTCTTAGTTTCTGAGTGAGGTGAAACCCTTGTCGTGTTGTAAATATTGAATGTAAATTTATGTATCTTCTCTGTACCACTGTAATTTGCTATAATTTGTGAGAATAAAAAATCTTGAACCAGCCATTATTTGCTCTTTTGCACTCCAAAATTTAAAATGATTTTGTTCTATTGGTTAATGATCCAATATTTGCAGCATTTTAATGACCAATCATGTTGTAGCAATAATGATTCCTAGGATGCACTAGACCTGAACTCAGATACAGTGCTTAAATGGAATTGTAACAAATGGGTTTACTATAAATCAGAACTCCGATACAGTGTTGAAATGGAATAACAGCAAATGGGTTTAATATAACATTATAGAATATTGCACTTAAACAAAGGCCAATTAAGGTATCGATCTTTCCTTCAAACAATTGTAACTGATATCTACTAATATACAAATCATAAAACTTTGTTCATACAATCATATACACATGTACATGTATACACAGATACAAGTATGGAATGTTAACTTTGTATAATCTGTAAAAGGTTATTTTATATCCGTGTTACCAATTCCACATTTCAAGATGATTAAAATAACTGTCAATTTGTGAAATAGATTTTACAGTGTTAAATATAGGTTTTAAATTATATTTTGTCTTAAATAAAAAAAGGGAAAAATATTTTACAGTGTAAAAACATAATTTTCTCACTCCGTATTTGGATAAAATCAAAATTTCTCGTTTAAAATTGGATCATAGGAAGAGAAGATTCTTCTAGACATTTCTTGTTTAGTAAAAGAGCTGAAGACGTTGCTGTATAATATATAATTCCTATACAAATAAAAACTAGTACAATGTACTTCTAAAGTTAAACATGTGTTTGTGAAATAACAATAAATTAACAAAATATATGATGTTTACAACATAAGTAAGTAAATAGCTTCATTATATGATGTAGAACTAGATTATTTATACATGTATATAGTATAATTTATAGACTATTGCCTTTAAACCAATGCTTTGTAGAACCGTCTTTTGCAAATACTGTGTTTTAATATAATAATTTTGCAATCAAAATTGACAACTTTTGAAAGTACACAAAACACAACGCTACTGAGCTTATCTAGGGGATGCTTTAACAACTATTTCAAATAATAAAAGAGTTATTCCCCTTTCTATGTTCATTTTAATCCCATATACCACACAATATGAATTGTGTAGAATGATGATTATTTTTATAACAGTCAGTAAAGACTTATTCCACTGAATAATTATACCTTTGGATATTGGAACTTTTTAAGCCTTTAAAAAAAAAAAAAAAAAAAAAAAACCAAAAGATGGTTTAAAAGCAGTAGGCGGCAAATTTTAAATGTCTGTAAAAAAATGTCAAAATCGGAGTAGGTCCTAAATCTGCATGATACAGTTATAAATTACCACACATAAAAAATCTAAAGGTTTCAAAAATAGCTAAACACTAAGATTTGATAATAATCATGCATTTATTTCTCATTGCATCTAAATCGAAGTTCAACTATGGAATAAATTTTTCCTTGTAAATGTTTTCATGAGTATCAATCATATAGAAGATTTTCCCTCAGACAAATAAACAATTGTATGTTCTGTAATCTCTCTGAATATGATTTTAACATAAGGAAATATATGAAGCAATTATAGCTGTTGATTGGTCGGTTGCTACATACATTAAACAAGTATATATGTAAAAGTGATAAGTCATCTAACTGTACCATGCAGCTGCTAAGTTACAAGTTTAGCAGTCATTTAAACTAAAGCTACCGGTGTCTTTTAAAGAACCTAAAAAAAAATCATTGATAATGTATGCATTGATCACACAAACAAAAATATACATAGATTCTATTTAAAATAAACAAATATCACATTAATATATCACAACTAATTAGTAAACAATGGCTATTTACTAGCTTGATGTTATGCTGAACGTTGGTCCGTAACGTAGAAAGAACTTCTTCATCGTAGATTTCATCTCTAACTTAAAGTCAAACATAAGTGTTTCACACATATATGGAAAGTATGCTGAGCCATGTATACGAAACTGTAAAAAGAAAAGAAGTCATTAATTTCATTACATATGTACACCAGTCAAACTATATAGTGTTGAAGGGGCAGGTTGTTTACTTTGAAGTAACTGAGTATTAGATTTATCCATGATAAAATGAGACAAAGGCCACTATAATATCCCCCCTTTTTAATAAGAACATCTTTTCTGCAGTAAAAAAAGTGACCCTATAAGAGAGGTGGTTTCTCTTGAAATGCATGTACTTTAGTATTGTGGGCAGGCAGTTTTCAACCCCCTTTCTTAAAAAAAGTTATGCAATTTTTATTGACAAATAGAATTTAATTTTTCTAGAAAATGTTGTCCATATTGGGTCTGTGATTGTGTAAGTATCACTTCATCATTTGATTGTTTTAAAGTTTGAAACCTGTAATTATTTGTATGCCAATAATCTTTCTCAATTCTCTGTATTCATTGTTTGAGTGAGTGAGTAAGTGTTGTTTAATGCCAATTCAGCAGTTTTTCAACTATATTATGGCAAGAACAAGTTAATTTTCACTGAGATGATGATGATGTCCTGAGTTGGATTTTTATAGTGCTAGCTCACTGAAACAACAGTTTACGGGTAAACATGTCGCTCCACTCGGACACATTATTCTGATTCCGAGCCAACAAGTTTTTGCTCTTACTTCTTAATGCTGCATGCTTAGCGGCGAAGCAACAAATACCAATTTTATAGTCTTTGGTTTGATCCCACCGTCCTCAAATCTACGATCGACAGCCCTAAAGACGACCATGCTAACCATTACACCAGCGATGCGATTCACAAAGAGAAGGAAGTTGGTAAGAAGAAGAAATATCTTTATATACCTACCCTATCATCAGACATCTTCAAAAGACGGTTGAGTAATAATAATAATAAACTATTCCAGGCATCTCGGTGACTGTCAGACTCCAAAGACAGAAAATATTGTAACGATTCTTTACATACACTACAAATATACAGACATTGTGTTAAAACAACTGAAATAAAATATAATCATGTGTACATATCCCTCTACATATTCATTAATAAAACTATAAATTGAAGAAAAGTAAAATAGATTGAATCCTCGTTATACTGCCTATCTTTTATTCGTCACTCTCACTTATCTCTATCAAATTTCACATGAACGTAGTTCATATGTAAATTTCTCTTTCAATGTATTACCATTCTCGCTTGATCCCCAAAATATAACCTGGTTCACAAGATAGCGACATAACGAGGGGGTACTATTGTTATCACATGAGTAAGTTATGAGAAGATATGCTTGAATAATTTTTTTTAATTTTCATTAAAGGTGATAAAGGATTTGAGGGTGATGATAATGACGACATAATCCCTGGATGTCATCTCTGTTTTTAATGGGGAAACAGAAATGTCACCCATAAATCTATCTCTACTATTCATAAAGTTTTCTTTTCAGGATATAATAACTGACTTTATCAAGTTAGTTTTCATCATGAAGGTTTTTGTCTCAACCAAAATCTTGTATAAACCAAACTTTTTAAATATAGTCCCAATTTAAGAAATCTTTCTTAATTTAACCTGTATAATATGAACCTTTTCTATTCCAAACACAAAAGTTGGCCCCAATGAGGTTCTGTTCAGATAGATTTCACTATATATTTGTATTGCTACTATGGATGTAATATTTCTCTAACCCTGTTCACACATTCCTCATTCTTATTTAAGTTTTCATATACAATATGTTTAGAAGAAGAAGAACAGACTTGATTTTTTCAAACTTTGCTTTTAAATAAAATTGCTTTAAACCTAAGATCACCTAACTTGTAAGGCAATTATCAACAAATTACTTGGTTTCCAATATTTTGAGTTTGAGGCTTACGGTGTTCAATGCCACTATCAACAATATTTCAGTTATATCGTGGTGGTCAGTTTTATTGGTGGAGGAAACCGGAGTGCCGGACAAAACAACCTACTGACAAACTTTATCACAAAATGTTGTATCGAGTACACCTTGCACGAATGGGATTTCAACCCACAACTTTAGTGGTGATAGGTACTGATTGCAAAGGCAGTTGTAAATCCAACTACCATACAATCATGACAGCCCCATTTGAGCGTACCTGATCACATGTCATTACAGAAACATGTCCTGCACACCAAGTTACATTAATACCTGATAATTTTATTTTCAATCTGGTTCCATTCTCCCCTCCTGGAATCATCATTATACATTCTAAATAGAATTCTAAATACACAAGCTAAACTTTGGGTCTCCTGCTTTAACAAATTTGGTTTTGCTTTTCCTCTGAAACCTACAATGTTCAAAAAATTATTAATAATTTCTATTTAGATTTAAATTAAAAGTAATTGTTAATAAATACAAGTTAATTTTTTATATTTCTTATTGATCTGTAATTTAGACATTTTCCCTTTGATCATACAGTTATATTGACAGTATCAAGAACTGACTCTGACACTGAAAATTATATGTCAGTTAGATGTCAAACACATTATGACATCACCGATAAAAAACAAATTTTAAGGTCTCTACATAAATTATATTTTATACTTTTTTTAGGAATTTGTTTTTGTTGGTTGAATCTAACTTTTTATTATGCAGTTTCTACCCTAAATTGTATTAAAACAATGTTTTATGTTCAAGAAAACCTGCAAAATAACAGTTCATGAGTATACACGTCACTCCACTCTGACACATTATCCTGATTCCGAGTCAACCAATCTTTGCTCTTAGTCTTACTCCCTAATGCTGTGTACATAGTGGAAGAGCAACAAATACCAATGTTCCAGTCATTGATTTGAACTGACTGGGACTCGATCCCACGATCAAGGCAAGCACACTCTCCATTACATCACTGATGTGGTTCAAAAAAGGATATGGATGTCATACTATTAATACATGTAGTATGATCTTATAGGTTCAATCAATTCTTGAGCTTTCCCTGTCAAATTTAAAACCTGACAAATATAGGTCAGGTTTTTTTTTTTTTAATTATATTAAATGCTTTTATAATATAATTATACTTGCCAGCTTTCCACAGGACATTTCTTTGTTCATGATTAGAATTAAAGTCTTTAGCAAACTTATGTGACTCTAACAAACAATCAGCTAACATTAACAACTGTTGGCTGCTAAGATATTGATACATCCCTTGATCTTCTTGTTGAGTACCATCCATCTCAAACGGAGTATCTAAACTATGCTATAAAAATAAAGAAAGAAAGAAAATAACCCTAAAATCTTTAAAAAAAAACAAAAAACAAAAACAATAACAAGAAAGGTAATGACTTGAATTCTATTGTTTTAAGCATTTCCAGCAATTGGAATATAGACTTTATTAAGGTTCCCATTTTAAAATATTAATTAAAAAATAATGGTCGTCATGACAACACATGCAACTCCTCAGTAAACTTAAAGTTCCAAAACAAACACAGAACCAGGTGGAAATCTAGATCCTGGGTTGGGATATACACAAAAATGAGGCAGGTTTAACTGGTCGACAGGATCTGAACTATCCCTTCTTGATTTCTACCAGTCTGAGGAGTTGCTAGAAGCTTGCAGAAGCTTGGAGTTGTTATACTTTGTTTGCGGGGGGCATACAGAGATGCCAACCCTAAATGAAGCCCTGGAGGAGTAAGTGAAGTCGTGAAGCGACTTCCACACCTCGCAAAGCGAGGTGCCCATGCGGCCGGGGGGCCGCTCAAGGCCCCCAGAAGCTCTGGAGTAAATGGGGTAAAATCCTGCATTCTGGCCATCTCCAAAGACATGATTTGATGCTTCAAACTGCTCAATTTTTTTACTGAAATATTTGTTGGATAAACTGTCAGGGTAATTTCTTAAGGTTCATCATTACTTTCTTACCAGAAAGTTGGGCAATTTTTGCCAGTTCCAAGTGCTTGTTCGACTTCACATGCTAAACTCAAATTTCCTTTCATTCCATGAGCTACCGATAAATCTACAGCACAAATACTACACCATGCGAAAGAATCACCACGCTTAAAAATGCTGAAGCAAGGGAACAATTGTTTATATTCATTGAGAAACTTCTGTTTATGTTCTATTTTTCTCTTTTTCTTGACAGGAGATATCGGCGGTGAAGCCGCCATATTGATCAAAACACATGCTATACTTTGATATCACCAGAACGCTTTACGATACAACTGAAAAACATTCGAAGCACCTACACGAAACCAATTAAAACTAGAGGCTCAGCGCACTGAGCCTGTATCACTCACCTGACAATAGAATGATACTGAAGCAAATTTCAAAAGGAGATAATCATTACCTTAACTGTTTTCTATATTTATGCATAAAAGATAATGTATTTGGGCCAGGTGAGCTAAAAAAAAATATGAAACTAGAGGCTCCCAGGAGCCTGTATAGCTCACCTGGGCATAATAACATCAGTCAATAAAACTTGATAGAAAATAACAAATGTAGCCCTCGTCATTGCAGACCCCGTCTCCAAAATAATTTGGGCAGGGGTTCCCCCTTTAATGTATGTTATCAACATTGCTATAAAAAACATAAATGTCAATGAGTCTCAAAATTTAGCTTTTGCTACTTCACATTTTGTAATAGAGTTGCTTCCCTTTGATTATTTGAGTAACCAAAAGCAGTGAAAAAAAAAATGCATTTCAAGAGGAATAACTCTTCACATAGTTGTCGGACATTTTCAACTGTGGAACTTTTTTGTAGATCTTGACATGCTGAACATGTTTGCTGTTTAAACTTATCATCTAACTATTATAGTTTTTGAAATAAAGAGCGAAAAGTATTAAAATTTTGAAAATTTCATGAAAAAAGTGCAATAACTCCAAAATGGGTAATGTGATTTACTTCAAAATTGCAGGGTTTGCAGATCTTGACATGCTGAACATTTTTGCAGTTTCAACTTATCATCTATCTCTTATAGTTTTTGAAATAAAGAGCGAAAAGTATTAAAATTTTGAAAATTTGATGAAAAAAGGGCAATAACTCCAAGATGGGTAATCAGATTTTCTTCAAAATTTCAGGGTAGTTAGATCTTGTCGTACTGATCATTTTTACCCCGTCAGATTTCTGATATTATTAACGGATTTTGAGTTATTACCAAAAATGCGCAATTTTACCATATGTTCTATTTTTAGTAACAGTGGCCATGTTGATTGGTGCACGGCTTCACCGGACACAATTTTGAAACTAGACACCCTAGTGATGATTCAGACAAAGTTTGGTTCCAATTGGTCTGGTAGTTTCAGAGGAGAAGATTTTTGAAAAAGTTTACGACGTACGACGGACGCCAAGTGATGGCAATAGCTCACATGACCCTTCGGGTCAGGTGAGCTAAAAAGGGCAATAACTCCTAGATGGGTACTAAGATTTACTTCAAAATTGCAGGGTATGTAGATCTTGACAAGCTGAACATGTTTTCAGTTACATTTAACATCTATCTCTTATAGTTTTTGAAATATAAGACGAAAAGTATTAAAATTTAAAAAATTTGATGAAAAAAGGGCAATAACTCCAAAATGAGTAATCAGATTTACTTCAAAATTGCAGTGTATGTAGATCTTGACATGGTGAACATTTTTGCAGTTTAAACTTAACATCTATCTCTTATAGTTTTTGAAATAAAGGACAAAAAGTATTAAAATTTTGAAAACTTTATGAAAAAAGGAAAATAACTCCAAAATGGGTAATGGGATTTACTTCAAAATTGCAGGGTAGGTAGATCGTGACATACTGCACATTTTTGCAATTTAAACTTAACATCTCTCTCTTATAGTGTTTGAAATATAAGACGAAAAGTATTAAAATTTT
>MJUT01054263.1:87049-110797 GCA_002080005.1 Gigantidas platifrons | reverse complement strand
GAAAACTTTATGAAAAAAGGAAAACAACTCCAAGATGGGTAATCATATTTACTTCAAAATTGCAGGGTAGGTAGATCTTGCTGTGCTGATTATTTTTACCCCATGTCAGATTTTTGATATTATTAACAGTTTTTGAGTTATTACCCAAAAACCTGCAATTTTACCATATGTTCTATTTTTAGTAACAGTGGCCATGTTTGTTGGCCGAATGGAAAAAAATGAAGAAGTTTTATAGAGGATCTTACATAGATGCTTCCTGCCAAGTTTGGCTCCATTTGGCCAAGCAGTTTCAGAGGAGAAGATTTTTTTAACATTAGCCAATCAGAAACAAGAATTGCCCTTGGCGGCCATATTTGTTGGCAGAATGGGACGAAATGAAGAAACTTTATAGAGGACCTTATATAGATGTTTTCTGCCAAGTTTGGTTCCATTTGGCCCAGTTGTTTCAGAAGAGTAGATTAAAATATGAAAAAGTTAACGGACGGACGACGGACGCCAAGTGATGGCAATACCTCACATGACCCTTTGGGTCAGGTGAGCTAACAAACACGAAGCGGACACGAATAAAAAACCGGATTTTGCAACAAGTCGGAGAAAAGAACTACTAAGATCGGAGAGCGGATTTTGGGGACAAAAATCAGAGAAACTCCGCCGAAATCGGAGATGTTGGCATCTCTGTATATAGGAATCATCCTGTCCGTCCATGTACCTTGTAAGCGCAACTCCTCCTAAACGGCTTATTGGATTTTTATGAAACTTTACAAACTTGTAGTACACTACCTGCAGATGTGCATGAAGGAATATGGTTGCTGTCCAAAATTTAAAAGGGGAGATAATTCAACTTATACTTTCACGAAAAAAGGGGGGGGGCATGTACCTTGTAAGCGCAACTCCTACTAAACTGCAAGCGGGGGATATCACTCAGTGAGGTCACTCACAGTTCTAGTTTTAAATTTGTCACGATCTACATAATTCTTGACCAAATTATCATTATTTTTTGCTTAACCTCACACATTAAGACTTTGGTATATTGTTATATGATGATGGAAAGGTAAATACATGTATTATAATAAAGGTATTAAGATACCTGAGCTGCTGCCAGGTACTCAGCATCCTCCTTTTTACTTGTTGTAGGGAAGAAGACAATATCATCTATAGTTTGTATTAGTTCTAACTGAACTACACACTTGATAAGTAATCCTTGGAATAATTTCTGATCTGGAGATACTTCTGAAAAATAACATTAAAGAAGTTTGTTATTCAGACATAGATTTTACACACACTTATAATTAGTAATCCTCAAAAGAAATTCTAATCTCTAAAATAGGAAGCCTCAATAAACAGAGGGTTAGGGTTATGGTGTTTAATGCCACTTTCAACAATATTTCAGTAATATTGTGGTGGTCAATTTTATTGGTGGAAGAAACCAGAGAAAACCAACGACCTGTCACAAGTCACTGACAAACTTTATCACATAATGGTGTACTTCCTCATTATAATGACAATGTTTGCTAACCATAATATATATATAACCATGACTGAATGACTTTGTATTGTTACCAGTACCAAAGCTGGATCAATATAAACCTATTGTGAGAGGTATTATCTGGTATTATCTTGTGCTTGTTCTATTTGAGCAGGCAAATTACATAGACTGAATAATTTTTTGATATATATTGTCACTGACCAAAATATAGCTTTTTCTGATACTCCTGTAGCATGTTTGTTACCTGTTGAACTTTGGGATCCTAGTTGAAAATCCAGTTCACTTCCTATCGACAGAAAATATCCAAATTGGCAATCAAGGGATAATTATATAATTATATCATTTAATTTAAAATATAAACATTGATGGATTAATGTGATTTTTCTGCTGTCAGTAAACACAATATCAATGCAGTGTATTAAAATATAAATTAATGTGTATTTGCCCCAAATCTGAGGAAAGGCTCAGTCAACCATAGTTTCATAATAATAGAAGCAAAGTTTCTCCTCTGGTTTAAACTAAACTTACTTGATCTAGGTATTTTGTGTTCTCTAGATTCCTGAGATACTGTACTATTTACACTGTAAGTACTATCAGCCCTTGTCAGCGATCTGTTGTCTTGTCCATGATCTGATGACATTGAGTCCTAGAATTCCAACAAACAAAAAAAGTTTTTTTATTCCAAATAAACAACAGATCTGTTAATAGAGAGTCCTAAAATTCCAAGATAAAACAAAATAAATAATGAATTTTTAATCAGGTTTTTAACCATTATTAGAGTTTCAATCTTAATTGAGTTTTTGATATCTACAAAATATAATTTATATCACTTCTGAAATAATTTTTACATACATATTCAATATACTTATTATTTCATTCTAACATATACTGTAAGCATCCAAAAAGTTGGAACTTATGTAAGTTCACAATATATCTATCTAAAGATAACATAATATACAGTGGAACCTGTGCAATCCGACACCTGAGTTTTCCGACATCCTGTGATATCCGACAAAAATTTATGGTCCCAAAGTAGTGTTGTTTACATAAATAAAACTTGAGTATTCCGACATCCTGTACAATCCAACACATTTCCCTGGTCCCTTGGTATGTCGGATTAGACAGGTTCCACTGTACTCAAGAAATTGACCATAATCAATCTATGTGAATAAAATATAATTTCTTGGATTTATAGGTAAGATATTCAAATAACAATCCACTGTACTCAAGAAATTGACCATAATCAATCTATGTGAATAAAATATCATTTCTTGGATTTATAGGCAAGATATTGAAATAACATCTAACATTTTGTAAGACTCGAAATATAAACAGAACATCACTTATTATTGTCCTAATTTAAAGTACAGTCAAACCTGCCAAAGCGGTCATCTCTATTAAGCAGTCACCTGTATTAACAGGTCACCCTCTTTCCTGTCATGTCACAGAAAATTACATATGAATTGAACCTCTTTTAAGAGGTCACCTGTCTAAAAAGACCACATTTTCTTTGTCCCAAGGGCGACTTCCTTATACAGGTTTGACTTGTAACAATTGAATGGCATATCTTTATATGCTAAGATCTGGCTATTAACATACACATGAGTAACCATTAACTAATCATTGTTCAGTCACGTAAATATAAAAACAACTTTTATTTTATGACTGTATTTCTCTTGTATTAAATTCTTACATTAAATTCTTCCATTGAGTCCATCTTTGTAAACGGCTGATTTTCTGGAGAGTCTCCATGTTCTGGAGACCATGTTAGTAAACTGAAATAATCAAGATAATGTTTATAGTACATCTTTATCTCTTAGTTTAAACAATACATTCAAACTTCCCATAATTGTCACCTTAAATTAATGGCCACCAGCTGTTTACGGCCAGTTTAAAACCCTCTTGACGCATTCCTATGTAACTTTCACTCAAATAAGGAATTATCTCACTAATGTGGTCAGCGGTTACTCATAGTTTATCCCATCATATAAGTTTATCAGTTTTTAACAGGTACTTTTCACTCTAGACTACAAAAAAAACCATCTACCATCCTAGCTAGTGGTCAGTTAACTACATGAATTTTTGAAGGATGTTGATTCTAGAGTGTTCACAAGGATGTTATGCGGTAAAATTTTGACCCGGTGACCTTGACATATGACCTTGAAAATCAATAGGGTTCCAGATTCTCTTAAGGACTAAGTATGTACCAAGTTTGGTCAAAATCCATTGAAGATTGAGTCGTACCTTAAATATTATCCGGAAAAGTCACTATTTTCTAAGAGAAAAAGGGCCAAAACTTATGAACGGTAAATGTGAAATACACCATAATCAAACTTAACCTGTATTTTATGGTATACAGCATTGTGTTAAAGTTTGAAAAGATCTGGCTGAGCGATACTTTAATATCATTCAGAAACCTAAAAAGTCCCTATTTTCTACGAGAAAAAGGGCCATAACTCAGAAACGGTAAATGTGAAATACACCGTAATCGAACTTAACCTGTATTTAATGATCCATAGCATGGTGTTAAAGTTTGAAAAGATTTGGTTGATCCATACTTAAAATATTATCCGGAAACCTAAAAAGTCCCTATTTTCTAAGAGAAAAAGGGCCATAACTCAGGAATGGTAAATGTGAAATACACCGTAATTGAACTTAACCTGTATTTAATGGTCCACAGCATTGTGTTAAAGTTTGAAAAGATTTGGTTGAGCCATACTTTAAATATCATCCGGAAACCTAAAAAGCCCCTATTTTCTAAGAGAAAAAGGGCTATAACTCAGGAACGGTAAATGTGAAATACACCGTAATTGAACTTATCCTGTATTTAATGGTCCACAGCATTGTGTTAAAGTTTGAAATGATTTGGTTGAGCGGTACTTTAATTATTATCTGGAAACGAAAAGTGTGACGGACGAGGACATAAGGATCCCTATATTACCCCCCCCCCAATTCTCGTCGAGCGGGGGATATAAAAACTAGAAAAGAAGTATGCCCCAGCACTTGATAGTTAGGAGTGATATTTTAAAAATGAAGTGTGTCTGTAAGACACAAATGATGTCTGACAATAAGAAATTATAAACAAGTCAAAAACTGCAGTAGGAGCCATACAAACCATGTTTCCATTATGTAGCTAGTAAGAAGGAAATGAAGTCCAACTACCTGTCATTTTGTGAATATCTGACAACGCCCCTCCCCCCCCACCCCCTTCGTTGCGGGGGCATAAAAAAATGACGACTAAGTCTAACTAACTGTCATTATCAAATATTTGATGAATATCCAAATCCTGTGGACATGCACACCTCCATTATATGTATAAACATCTTGCAAAATATTAAAGCTGTAGCTCTAAAGCTGTAGGAGGAGTTAACCGGACAAACCATGTTCCCTTTATGCAGCTAGTGCGAAAAAAATGACTAAGTCCAACTACCTGTCATTTTGAGAATATTTGAAGAAAAACAAAATCCTGTGGACATGCACACCTCCATTATGTGTATAAACATCCTACAAAATATTAAAGCTCCAAAACTGTAGGAGATAGCTGAACAAACCACGTATCTATATCCGGACGGACAGACAGGGGTAAATTAATATGCCCACGGACTCTTCATCACGGGGGCATAAAAAGTCCCTATACTTATTTATCATCTTACCTTGTAGGAATGGTATTCTTAAATATCTCCAGCATAATGACACATGTTTTATGCCAGACCTCTGGTGAGAACTTGGTACCATTGGATATGACTAGATTTTCTAGACAATTGATCCCAGATCTGGCTAATTGTTCATTGTCCTGTTTGACACACCAGTGTAGCTGGTTATAAAGTTCATCTAATAGCACAGTATGTAACATGGCATAATATTGGGTGAACACATCAACAATGGCATATAATGCATGGTTACATGTGGTTGTCATCCATTCTGCTTTCTGAAACAATTTTTTTGTTTTCTTATTTAATGTTAACGAAAAATGTGATAATCTTTGTGCAATACATATAAACAATCCTTATAATTGACAAATAAAATTATTGTTAATTTTTTTTTAAAGAAATGTGTGGAATCAAACCTGAATTTGACAAGTGATGGCAATAGGTCACATGACTCTTTGGGTCAGGTGATCTAAATAGTAAAATATTAAAAGATCACCTTTATTTTTTTCATTATTAAGAGAAAAGTATCATAAAATTATTTTGTAAAGTTTGTTCATTTTTGTAACACCTTAAATTCTTCTGGTTCTTTTACTTACATGACTTTATTTTGTACATGTTATGAAAAAAAATATCCTCAATTAGTAGCACAAAACTCATTAACATAGATATGAGTTCACCTCTTAATAGTAGAATAATAAATAACACCCTAGAGTCTTAAAATGTGTCACACAGAAAAGAAGTTAATATCATAGGACACGAGTAATAATGTCTGAAAAATGAGTATGTACATAATACAAAATCCATACATTTATTTGGTAATAAAACAGAAGTTTCTCAGACCCTGCTTGTTGGTCTAAATATTGCAGAATCAATCATTTTTCACGCCATTTTTGTGTAACTTGATGACCTTTGACATGAATTCTAGGACTTCTACAATCATTTTAAAAAGTCAAATTCAAAAGCAACTCTAGATATACTATTTATTTTTTGTTTGTTTCGAGTGAGATTAAAAAAAAATTTGTTTATGATCAATTGTATTTACTACCATCTTAAAAATCATTCTGAATTTTGTAATAATTGCATTGTGAACCTTTAATTGAAATTTTATACTTATAAAACAATATTTTTTCATAAATGATCATAAACTCTGTTATAATTCTAACAAGTAAACTAAGATTCAGACATAAAATAAGCCCTGAATAGGTGTCTACATCTAGCTAGCTATATGTAGCAATAAGTATGATACAGTTCTTGTCTAAATTGTTTATAGATAAATATATACACATATGTATAACATTACAGCTGGCACAAGGAGATTACTGGTTTATTATAAAGAGATACACTTTATGCTTACATTTCTTTGAAAGGAAAGTGGAAACTGAAAATGTCACATACAAGCATTAAAAAATGCATACAACCAAGACAGCATTCTGATATTGAAGTAAAACATATCTGCTGCTTTTGTGTTCTTCTAAATACTAAAATTGATGCAAGCAAAATGGCAGCCATTTCATGGTATTTCTATAGAGGGGTTGTCTACTTCTGTGGGAAATTATATATCTATTACCACTTTATTTCAATCAGGAAAAGATTGAATCTATTACCACTTTATTTCAATCAGGAAAAGATTGAATTTTCCAATCAAAAGTAAAGATATCTTTCATTTTCTCATGAGAAACTATAATTTTCAAATTAGTATTTCTCAAACATGCTGCACTGTACATAACACAAGCATTAATAAGCTAAAAATTATTATTAATTAGTACAAAAATCCCATAAAAGTACATAAATTCACAAAACAATCCAATTCCCAAAACAACCAAATAAATTTACCTCAAATTCCTGATGATTTAACAGAAACCAATATAATATTAAGGACATAAAAAGTAAATTTGGTTCTCTGATTATATTTAGTAATCATTCCATTACTATAAGCAACCATGGTTATTTGTATTTAAAATATTAAACTCACCCAAAAGTAAGGCTGAATTTTAAATGCAAAATAAAACCAAAAAATACTACATAAACTAAGTTTTAATAATATAGATAATCGTCTCGAGCAAGTGACAGTCATACATTGTATCTAATCAACTGGACACCGAAAAAATACTAAATATACTAAATATTTTATATTTAACCTGCAGTTCTGCTCTACGTTTTCTATTGAAATTTCATTGCTTTTCTTCATTTTTGATGGATTTCATGCTGCTGGATCTACAGAATATACATACTTTGTCTTGGAATATAAAATGTATGTGTATTCTGCACGAACTTGTTAGAAATGCTTGAAAAACCTCACATTTCTATCTGTTACTAAGCCTCATACTAGTAAATGTTATTATCTGAGACAAGATATGTATATTCTATACATTTGAAAATTCAACCGAACAACTGTTAGAATTATATTTTTTTTTAGCTGACAACCTTTTCACATATCTGTTCCTTTCTCCCCATCATTTGAACCTATACCATTGGTACAATGTAGCATGTATTCACTTAGCATACTGTCGAACCATTTAACAGCTGCATCAAATCCACTATGTTCAAACATAACTTCATTAACCGAGGAGATACCTTCTCATGTAATGTGAAACTTTTGGCCGACATTATAGTTGTGTTTAAGCGTGTGGTGATACACATTTATTATAATATAAAATTTGCATTTCAAGTTTCTGTTTGGTGGAAATAGAATATAGTATGAGCCTTATCTATATCTAAAAATAAAATGAGAAGTTCAGTCATGTGTCTGTTACTATGTTTATGTTCCAGACCATACGCGTATTTGGACCGTACGCATACGGTCCGGACCATATGAGTATACTCGTACGGTCTGGACCATACAGGTATTTAGACCATATGGGTTTTTTTTAATACTAACATTATATCATAAACTTTTATTGAGTTTTACAAATTACATTTATCATAATTATTATTACTTTAAACAAAACACCATCACCTCATGAAAAGTAAACAGTTTTTGAACTATAATGCAATTTTAATTGTCTACCTGAATCACATTTTCGCATGCACGCCCAGAGTGATACATGCTGCTACAAGGAACGCCGGACTTTCTTTGTTCATTAATGTTCCCTTGCATTTACATCTTTTTCTTGCAAGAGAAAAACTTGCTTGTTTTGCAGCAGCATGCAGAGAAATGTCTTCTTTTTTCCAATGCGAAGTTTCAACCTTACGTGTCAAAAGTTCTATATCACCCATATCATAACATGAATTTATCACATCAAATTTACATGATAATTTGCACAAACTTGCATCTTTACCAATAATATCATCAACCCTACACAATAATCGTGGTAGATCACCAGATGCCCTATGAACAATAGGTATTCTTGCAGATACAAAACTACCTTTTTTCAATTTTTGCATTAGACTTTAACACTTTCTTATATTTTCTCATCGTATTTTCAACAGATTTTTTTATAATTTCTGTCCAACATCTGTCTTATCCTTTCGTGAGTTGTAATTTGTCCGTCGTCTGTTTTCACGGTACAGTTTCTGTCATCAGGAGGGTCAACTATAATGTCGTTCAGTACCATAAAGTCATCAACTGTCATGAGTTCATCTATGTCTGTAATCTGTAACATCGTAAGTCTCAGTAGATATTTCCGTCGTTTCAGTTCATCTTCGTTTTCGGGTCGGTTGTACATGTACGTCAGCCATAACGGAAAACACGGTAGTCTGAGCAGCTTAAGTCGACCATCGAATCCCCGAGGGCACTGCTAGTCTCAATTTGTGCGTCAGTCACAGTTCGTGTCTGTTCATCGGTATGTGAATCCGTCTCGACTTCTGTCTGCGAGTTAGTCTCGGTTTCTGTCTGTGAGTCGGTCTCAATTTCTGTCTGTGAGTCAGTCTCAGTTCCAGTCTGTAAGTCTCCGTCTGTGTCAAACATGTATTTGACCTAAATATGCTTCAAATGTTTCTTCCCACATTCTGTTTACTGGCGATTACTTTAAAAACTTTATTCAATTTGAAACTATTTTGTTAACTGCGAATGAGCAGAATTCACTTATTACGAACATGCTAAATTCAAGACATGTAAGTTTGTAATAGATTAAATTATACTTATTTCTAAATTGTACAACTGCGATAATTAACTTTTTTTTAAATATATTTTAGATTCGAATAACGTTGATCTGTAAAATATTTTTGAAGCCTCGATAATCTCTTAAAACTAGGCAGACCGTACGTGTACGGTCCGACCGTATAGGTATTTTGAAAAAATATGCATACGGTCCGGACCGTACGCGTATTTTGAAAAAATACGCATATGGTCCGGACCGTACGCGTACGGTCCAAGTACGCGTATGGTCTGGAACATTTATACAGTGAAACCTGCCTAAACAGAACCTAATCCGGGTCAACTTTTGTGTTTGCAATAGACAGGTGTTTGGTTTATACTGGTTAAATTAACAAAGATTTCCTACTTTATGATATTATCTTAAGTTTGGTTTACACAGAATTCCGGTTTATCCATGGTTCGGCTTAAACAGGTTTCAATGTATATCATTTATTTCGCTGTGTGATTATCACAAATTTTGCATAAAAATCTGAACAACTACATAAAAGGAAGAAATATTAGAAGAATTAAAGACAATAAATGGTACACAAACTAATAAATAATCTAGATAATAAAGTTGTCTATTAAACACATAATAAGGTCAAAATGTCAACTGGTTTGGTAAACATTATTTTGTGTGTTTCAGGAGTAATTTGTGTAAAATATACAGAAAAATCTTCAAGCAATTTTATTAACATAAAGCATATCCTTGTACCAAGTTTTTAATTGCAATGATGATAATATAAAGAAAAGCAGGACAAGCCTGTTCATAATAAAAACAGTTGTAAAATTTTCAAAATACATCATAATGGGTGCTTTTCTATAATTAATGTCTATTCCTTTAAATTTCTCTTTCATTTAAACAAAAAAAAATGCATGAAGATCATATTTTTAAATGTTTGACAGTTAATCTTGGGGGACATCCAGTCTTTTATATATAAAGAAAATGAAATAATGACACACACTAAACAAAATAGAAAATTAACTATTAATTTTACCTTAAAAATACTAAACTAAGAAACTACAAATGTGTCTGACACACTGTTAGATTTAGTATACAGATGTGGTATAAGTGTGTGAATGATACACATCACATATAGATGTATAAGTGTGTGAGTAGTACACAGCACATCTATATTTATTTAAATCTTGACTTACAGTACAAACACCAACCTCATTCTGTTGTTCTGGTAACTTCATGTTGTCAAAGATACGGAATACAATTTGGAATAAATCTGCCCACCAATGGCTGAGAAATGTATCACCATAGGTCTTCATTATTTCAAACATGACTGTCAAACCTCTGAAGTTAAAATGTAAAGTGATAAAGTCAAACTGTGCATAGAAAAATAATACTTGTACCTTACTATTTAATTATAATCAATGTTATCTGCTGTTTCAAATGTTTTTTTCTCACTAATGAGACAGCACAGTTCCTATTTTTAGCCGTGTGAGATATCCTTGTCTCAACCCGTGGGTGAGATAAAAATTTCACGCTACTTTTCCCGTAAAAATGTTACATTTCGCAAAATGTCATTCTAAGCCGGGAATGTCACATTATATACCTGTCTGATAGCTGAATAAAATATAAAAATTAAAATACAGAATTCAACCGTAAATTAAATATATTTGTGTCTTTTATTTTCATTTTTTCGTATTTCTAGATGTCCTTCTCCATACCTTGGACGTCATTCTTCAATGACACAAAATATGTGTCACGTCATATTTCATGTATGGAGTGTCTTATGAAGGAAAATACTGTACTTTCAATAAAATATTAGTGAGAAAAAGAATCAAACACCGGTAAGAGGGCAAGATGGAAAAATCTCAGACACCCGTGGGAAATATTTCTATTGGTCTCCAACTCAGCGGAACCTCATTGGAGACCAGAAATCTTTCCCTTGGGTGTCTGAGATTTTTCCGTCTTGCCCTCTTACCGGTGTTAGCTCCTTTATATCTATTTGCAGTGATGTTTTGTTGACTTTCCAACTGAACCGAAAATCATGAAAATTGTTGAGGACGACACAAGTAACATTTCTGTCCAGCTTACTTTAATTGTTCAAGTAGTTAATGAGAGAAAAAGATTGAAGTATGAAAAGCTAATAGATGAAGACAACATACCTTGTCCAGGTGAACCTAAAAAATGGTTTGTAGCACAAAGTCACTTTAGTTAACTGGTCAGTAAAACAAAAGAAGTTAATACAGTGAAACTTGTCTAAACCGAACCCTGAATAAACCGAAATTCTGTATAAACCGAACTTTAAACAAAGGGCCAATGTAGAAAATCTTTGTTACTTTAACCTGTATAAACCGAACACCTGTATATTCCAAATACAAAAGTTGGTCCCAAGAGGGTTCGGTTTAGACAGGTTCCACTGTACACTAGAGAATATCAATTTTTGCAAAATCAGCATTATTGTATAGTATGTCATACAGAACATACCTTGTTCTAACATCTAATTTACATCTATTAATAACACAAGACAGCTCAAATAGAACAGGGAACCAGCCTCTAACCCATACACGGTCTTCTTCTGGTACGTTAACCTCTTCACCACCATGGTCTCGGAACATCTAATATATAAGAAAGTTATTTTAACAATGACTATTGTAAATAAAAAAATCTTTGTAATTATGATCCCTTCTGGATACATTTTGTACCTTATTTTTTTCAAACTTTAGGTTGATGTGGACGATAGAACAAATCAGAAGTTTTCTGCCAAAATAGAAACAGAAATTACCCGCAGGCTACTGATTTTTTTTAATTTCATGCATAAAGTCATATGCTGGACCCAAGAATTTTTGATGGGGTACTAAAATTATATTAGTGATCCCAGCTGGCCACTGTAACAAAAATGCTAAGTTTTGTTCCTGTGTAATATACATTATATTGTTTTTCTTAAGGGACAGAATAAATTAATGTCGAATTTAGACCAAGGATATCAAAAATAGGTTTTGAGTCTTAATCTGGTTAACTCAGACCATTGATCAAGCGAATAGAGAAAAAGATTTATTGACTTACAATGCTTTAAATATAGTGAAATATAAATCAAATATGCAAAATTAATAAGTCTTTAGACCAACATAGCGACACAAATGTTGTCCAATTTTATCTATATAGAAAACTATTTTTTTGAGTTTTAGTCCAAGTCTGGTTTAAAACAGCTCTGGAGGATAATAAATTGGCAAACAATTATATCTAATACTCTTTCATTTCTTGAAAATAATTTTTTACAAAAACACAATTATTATTTGAATCAATGAGTGCTGTCTGAAAAATCTAAATAAAACCTTGCAAAATAAATTGATAAATACTATTTACAATAACAATTGGAACAATTCATCAATAATGTTATGAAATAAGATACAAGTATTTACCCTTGGTTTTTCAGCAACATATTTAGCACAGTTTCTAATCAATCTGATAGCCTCCATACTTGTATCAGGGAATGCAGCATTACAGGCAAATTCTGAAAGGCATTTTACAGCATCCTGGAATGAATCTATGATTGCTGCGAAATGCTGTTCAAATATATTTACTAAAAAAGATAAAAAATATAATGTGTTAGATCTTTGAAATTTCAATCAGACAGACATACATGTACATGTATAATGCATAAATGACGAAGAATAAACGTGTCTTTATTAAAAATATTAAATATTTAACTGTAACACAATAAGCATGATTCCCACATGCATGTGTAAATACAATAGTGACATAAAAACATTTTTTGACATCTTTTACTTGGAAAATGCTAATAAAATAAGAAAATGACTTCCATTAGTTAAATAGAAACTTATTTGGTTAGGTTGTATTCTCAAACACATCTACCATGTGAAAAGAACATCTATATGTGGTGTACAAATTTTGTCCAGTTTCAAAAATCCTGGGTTAAAAAATGGGAACAGTTAATTGCACAATATAAGTACCTTCTGAAAATAAAGTCCCAAATTATGCACAACTGTTCAAAACTATTCACCGAAAAACATGTAGCACTAATAAAATAAAACATGTGATCAGCAGTATTCTACTTTAACATCCCCCCCCACTTTTTTAATATTATCTAAATTTAATATTACACTAATGTTATCTAAAGATCATTTTCTTATAAAATACACTAAATTTAAACTACAATAGTAAACATGATAAAATTGTAAAACCAAGTAAAAAAAATAATAATTTCATAGAAATAAAAAGTCAGTTTAATTTTTCTACAATCTAGTTTTAACAGTAATAAGTTTTTCCTCATGTATGTTACCCCTTTCTATAGTGTATACAGATTAATACCAGTTTATAACACTCCACATGTCACTGAATACTTGACAGTAATGTGAAAGTAAGGCTTGAAGGAAGTTTAGTATTTATAGACACAAGCAACACTTCAAAGTTATTATTAAAAAGCTGTGTTATAAAACTAAATAATGAAGTGAAATATCATTTCTGTATTTTAATCGAGACAATTATTTTTTTTTAAATTTGGATTGACACCTTAAAGTAGCAAGAAACCATCTAGAATTCTATAGCTAAAGATATATGGTGCTGAAAACCTAACCTTTGTCAATTGACCAGCTAAACAGAAAGCGTCCATATGGTGTATCAGTCACTGAAATTGTAGTACAATCAACTTCATTGATTTTAATGTACAACATCCCGTTTGAATTCATTCTTAAAAATTGTCTCTATTATTATCCATTGTATAATAAAAACTTAAAAATGGTCCCGATTTCTGCATTTTCTCGAAAAGAATTCAATATGTGGACATTCAATATCCATTACATTTCAATTAAAGAACCATTGTCAAAATATTTTTGAAACCGTTTCAATGGAAATTAAAGTTTGAATAATGAATATTACTGATAGAGATAGATAAAGGTTTAACTATTTCTATTTTATTAGACAGTGATGTCTTGAAATTCAAAACTGTTTTACCTTATACCCTTTCAAGAGGTTGTTTACATAACATTACCTGCATTTGCAAATGCCAGAAGACGTGAAACTGATTGAGGGATTTTGTCACTATTTAGGTGGTATAAATGTATCCTTCACTCTATACATACTCTTCAAATTATATTTGAATGGAATTGCTAATTGTATCCCATTTTAATTATAAAACTACCCCAATTGTTTCCATAATTTTCAAAATTTCCATTTCAAGTTTTTAATATAATTTAAGTTCTAAGTTTCCGATCTAAAAAAAAAGAAAGAAAAATAATCTTCGCAGACAACCATCTAACGAACATCCCTACCAATTTATTTTTCAATTGACCCCGTAGTTACAAAAAGAAGATTGAAATGTAAAAGTTTATGGACAACGATAATTATCACAGCTGACTTATGCAAACTGCTGAAAATACCTTCAGGTCAGTTGAGCTAAAAATTTACTGCATCATTACACTTGTACCACTCCTTCACTTGATCATAATATAATATGATTTGCACTGTCAAATTATTTTTTTTCACCAAACGATCACGTTCTTAATAAAAAAAATTAAATGTACATATGTGTAGAAAAACTTACATATAATTTTGCCAGTAGTTTGGAATGCCAGTTCAACGATAGCTTCATCATGATCAGACGCTGCTAAATGGAAGACACTAAATATATTTTTCCAACCAGATTTAATATTTGCTGCCTGGGAGTTTACCATCTGAGCCACACATCTTACAACCATATCTCTTATTGTAGGAGATCTGAAAAATTAAACTATATTATTCTTATTTGTATCATAATTGCAGGGCTCACGCTTGAGGGAGATTCAGGCAAAGAAGTCTCCTTGTGGAGGTTGACTTCACTTTCTCGGTCAAAAGCTTAGTTCAAGTCGCCTTGTAATTTTTTGAGGAGTCGCCCTGTCGCCAGCATATTTTCGCCATGTGCCATTTCTGAAAATGTTGATATCGTGTTTATTGAAATCTATCGTATCCATAAAGTTTTTGAAAGTGATTTTCTTGAAAAGTAATCGATTTCAGTTTAACGAAACTTTAATTCTAATTTTAATTTCAACAATAACAAATAAAGATGGCACAATCGGAAAGGGGACGCAATCAGGCACTGTGCTTTTGGAAATGTTGATAAAAGCTACTTTTAACCAAACAAACTTTTTTCTCATTTCAGTGACATTAAATTACAGATCAAGAAAGACTTTGTTAAATAAATCAGGGAGACATCATTGTATACCTATTTCTTTTCATGATATGTTCAAATGGTCTCAGAAAGTCTTTTTGGAATCTGAAGTTTGAGAACTCTCCTTTTTCTAGAAACTTCATAGACAACTGTCTCAGGGAGTCAACAGCAAAAAATGCAATATCTTCATTAGGGTTACATCCAACCTATAAAAAGTAGAAATAGTACTGATGTTATTAATGACCTAATATATAATACTAGAGGCTCACATGAGCCTGTATCGCTCACCTGACATAACTAAGTCCTCTTAAGAATGTCTGCATGCCNAATACATCTAAGTTACTATTCAAATCCCATAGGGTTCTATGTTAAAACTATGTGTGCTCATGGCAGCCATCTTGGATGGAGGTAGTAGTCACCGGACACAATTTTAAAAGTATACTACCCAAGGACCATCCATGCTATATTTGCTTTAAATTGGCTGACTGGTTTCAGAGGGAAGACTTTTAAACAATTTTCCCATAGGGTCCTATGTTAAAACTATGTCCGCTGACTGCGGCAATCTTGGATGGAGGTCGGGCTCACAGGACATAATTTTGAAAGTTGACCACCTAAGGACCATTCATGCCATGTTTGCTTTAAATTGACTTGCTGGTTTCAGAGGAGAAGACTTTTAAACATTTTTTCCATAGGTCCTATGCTAAAACTAAGTCGAGTCATGGTGGCCATCTTAAATTTCCGATCAGCAAAAGATTTTTAAAATTTCGACCAATCAGAACACATTATGGGCCCTGGCAGCCATGTTATATTTCCGATCAGCGCCAAAAACAAAAATCTTGTATATGACCATCTAATGAACATTTCTGCCAAGTTTGGTTCAAATCTGTTTCGTGGTTTCAGAAAAAAAGATGATAAAAGGCTGTTGGCCACTGGTCCCCCGACGCCAAGGTTACATCGTAAGATTAAATTTTCAAAACTACTGTAAACTAGAGGGTCAGGGGAGCCTGTATCACTCATAATTCCAAGGACCATTTTGAAGTAAAAAAAGGGGAGTAACTCTGGTTAGATTTGTCGAAAAATCATCATTATCGAACTTGACCTAGATATTCATGAGATACACTTACATACCAAACCTAGTTTCAATCTGACTTTTTGTTCACAAGTTATAATTTGGAAACCAAAATATTAGCATATTTTGAAGTATAAAAAGGGATGTAACTCTGGTAAGATTTTTGACGGTAGACATCTTCAGACTGTCTGTTTTTTCTTATATGCAATTAAATGTATGTTGATTTTCGGAGTTAAGCTTCCAATTAGGTACCCCTTCCATGAGATATGAGTGTCACTTAGATTAAACTTAAGATGAATCCTGTATGAAAGCTCAATTTTTTTTTATTTAACATAGAAGGCTATGGAGAATTCTTTAGTGGTATTACACCTAGAGGACCTCCCAATGAACATTTCTGCCACATTTGGTCCAAATCAGTTCAGTGGTTTCAAAGAAAAAGAAGAAAGTATGAAAANCAGATGATGGGATTACATTAATGCGTATTGTTGATTTGAGCGGTAAAATTCCGGAAAACACCGTTTTATAGAAATAGCGTGTAGTGATACGGGAAGGTCTATTTATATTTCCACGGGTAACTGAGGTTGTTGACATCGATTCAACGTCTTGGAGATCGAAAATGACTGTTAACATGCACTTATTTCGCGGAAATAAGATTGTTCAAATGAAAAAGTAGTTTTCAAGGGTTTTCAAGCACCTTTATTGGAATTCAAGTACTTTCAAGTCCTTGATTTTGCTACTTTCGTTTTCAAGTACTTTCAAGGATTTCAAGCACCTGTGCGAACCCTTTTATAAAAACATTGAAATGGCTGGATTGCAAATGTGTTCATTGGGTAAGACGTGAAATCAGTGAGAAGGTCGTGATCGTATGTTAGTTGGATTTACAACTACCTGTAGTTGCGAGTTAATATCCAGCGCACAGTGAGGTGTACTTGATACAACTTAATGTGATAAAGTTTGTGAGTGACTTGCCACTGGTCGGTGGTTTTCTCTGGGTACTCAAGTTTCCTCTACCATTAATACTGACTGCCACGATATAACTGAATATTGTGGAAAGTGGCGTTAAACACCATAACCCTACCCCTAACCTTGAAAAAGTAGACTAATTTAATGGTAATATTAATACTGACATTGTGTTATTAAAACTAATATCAAATCAAAAGAAGTATTGCATTCAATGCTTCAATAAACATGTATTCATATACAAAGTAAATAATAAAATTAACCTTGTTGAAATGATCACCCAGAATCTGCCATATCCTAGACCACTGTAACCTAATTCTACCCATATTGTAGTAGGAGATCTCTACTATCTTAGTTAAACTGAACATCCTGGGATGGTTGAAATTAGCCAATTCATCCATTGATACCTGACACAAAGCTTTTACAAACTCAACTGAAAAACAAATATACCAGTATATTAAAACATATATTTTATAATAAAGTCAGGCTTAAAGGGCACTTGTATATAACAAATCAATATAGGGTAGTTTCATTTTTTTTCATTTAATAAAAAATGCATATAATTTGAAACTATATATGAAGGACATCTGCTCATAAAGGGCACATTTCAGGTTCCCACCAGAGCCCTTTATATACAGCTTTGACTGTACATATGAAGTCCATGTAAGTTAACATACTAGACTTCAAAGGAAGCTTCATGTGGCATGTAACTGTTTACCTGTTTAAAAACTACTGATTATTTTCTGAATAAAATAAATATTACTTTAATATTCAAAGTATTGTTGTATGATCAGCTCATGATGAGCACAATCCATAGATCATTCCTAAAATATTTCAAATTTCTCAGTGAAATCTTGAGAATTATTTTTATCTAAGCCAATCACAATCTATTATGTCATGTCATGGTCATGTTGGATGTCAGTTAGGAATGTAATGAGAAATCTTTAAAGGAACATCTACAGAATATTCCTGGACAGTTCAATTTTTTTTTTCTAAATTATCAGGTCAATTTTTTTTCAAATTTAAGTCAATTAGAAAATATAATTTGCCATGGTGGCCATATTGATGTCATATTGGACCAAAATGCTTCTAGTCAGCCATATTGGAGATCACATTGCATATGAGAACTATCCATAGATCATTCATACAAAGATTCAGGGTTTCTGAGAAGAAAATTGATCTGTGAAAAAAAATATGTATATGTATGTAAAAATAACCAATGTGAAACAGTCACATAACCTTTTGCCAGAGGATGTGAAATGATCTCCAATAAGATTTTAAATTTGTGTCTGATTATGTTCTGTCTTAAAAAAAACAAAAAAAACAAGCATATTCAGTCTGTTATCCTATTTCAATCAAGGTAGAATCAGCTTCAAATTTGATTACCGTATTTTACGGACTATAGGTCGATGGGGACGATAGGTCGAATTGCTGCTTTTCGGCTAAATTTTTTGGGGAATACTAAGATAGGTCGAAGCATTCCATAGGTCGAGGATGCCGATGACAACTTGGGTAAATATCGTCACATCGAACAGGTTTTTTTTTTTTTTTACATCGGTAAACATTTGTCCTATAACGTTCTTCGGTAAGTATATGCAAGTATTAATTCAAGAATACTATTCTTATGTGTCATAAAAGAAATAATTATGAAAATTAAATTAAATAAAATTTTGTTTTTAAACTTATGTTTGTGTGTTTTTTTATGACGAGTCCGGTTTATAAACCCAGACATCGACGACATTCAAATCAGGCCATCTGTGGGTGTCACAATAGATGATAAACGGATGTTCATACAATAAAATAATTAAGCTGTCAAAACAATGTATCACCTTGTGCAGTTTTATTGACACACCTTTAAACTGTGTTCAATTATTAGTACACAATTTATGTGATTGTCTCGATCCAGTAAATTTTCAATCAGCTGATCAGGATAAGGCCGACAGAGGTTCACCTGTGTTGATTATCTCATGGTGATTATTTTATTTGTTCCTAATTGACCAATTCAAGTGTAGAACATTATAGTTTAACGAAATCGATAATTATTTTCCAGTACATTTAGTATAAAAAGCTTGTTCACCACGTGTATTGTGAGATATAATATTGCAACCGCCATGTTTTACTACAACCTCATGCGCATGCTCGTGTTCGGTACCCCTCGTGTTTGATGGAAAGCTATAGGCCTATAGCTATATTTAGATATTTTGTGATAATAATTTTATAAACGATCCACCCTGTGATTTTTTTTTCAACAACATACATTTTTTATAGTATATAATTTTTTATTATACAATTCAATATTGAACTGATTTTCGTTAACACTTCATTTTTCGATCATTGAATATTGATTTTTTTTTTCCGGATGTTGAACATTTTATTCCCGGAATTGCACCCCCTGTTAGTGTTAGTATATTTTTATTGCTTTAATTAAAAATAAATAACACCAAGAACATCGATAATTTCAGTCTTCTTATTCAGGAAAAAAACCTACAGCAAAATAAAGGTATACTGTCAACAAAATCGTTATTTTTATCGAGATTTTTTTTTAGGGATTCCAGATTTTTCAACTTCATTCTTGTGGACGATAGGTCGAAGCCAGCGTGTTGAGGAAAAAAATATCGACCTATCGTCCGTAAAATACGGTACTCATATTCCATATCTAGAACATATACAAACATGTACTAACCAATAGCTTCTCCATCAAGTTTAACTGATCCAGTAAATATCCTATCTACTGCTACTACAACACTCTGTGAACTTGTCTCTCCCATTTGTTCCTGAAGGTTGGCCAAACGCTTGGAATCTAGACCACCTTTAGCTATCACTAAAAAGAACAGTTCAACATATTACAATGTAATGATCTTATCTCACTAGAACCAACATGTACTTACACAGTAGTACATGTAATCCTTTTTTAAGGTTCCTCACTCCAAAGGCTACCCCATTTATTAGGCCAGATTTCAGAAACACAGATATTAAAATATTACTCCCTCAAGAGAAGCCACCCCTTTTATGGGGCCACTTTTTCATTGCAAAAGGAGGTAACCTTATTATAGAGACTATTTTATGTAGTGGTATTTTCGTAAATTTTGTTTTGACAACTTTTTTCTTGGCGTATGTCTATAAATTGTTCATTAAAAACTACAATGGAATGACCACCAATGCCAGGCTAATTATATTGATCTGTCTTGATTGTAGCAACAATATTTCAGCTATATCAATGTTACGATGGTTGGTTTATGATGCTTAATGCCACTTTCAACGTTATTTCAGTTATATCGTGGCGGAAACCAGAGTACCCCTAAGATAACCACCTACCTGTCGCAAGTGTTACGAAAACAAGTTTACAAACAACAGTTCCTAAAGAAAAATAACAAAGGAATAAAGCATGGAAGTATTTCTTAGGGTTAAGAAGCAGACATTTTAAATTCTAACCTACCTTCAGGATCAAATGACTCGATAGGATGCCCACCATGTATATCTCCTTGTTTGTGACCTGAGCGACTGGGTTTTACACCAGTTCCTATCAACTGAGCTAACTCAAGCTGTGATATACATCTTAATATCTATAAAATATAATTGAATAAATTGTAAGTAGAATATGTATGTATATAATCATAATCTAAAAGAATTGGTTGATTTAAAAAAAAATTGTAATATACTGTAACTATTGATATGACTAATGTGCCTGTATTTCTTTATTGTGTCATTAAGCCAAGAAAAATATTTTAGATATACAGTATTCAATATTCTTGTATTGTCTTCTACATCATCATTTTTTTCTGATAATTTCATTCTAAAAACGTCTTCATTTTCATTTAATCCAATTACATAAAACAGGAAATGAGCTGGAAACTAGCAGTTGCTACAGTCTTACATAATTTCTGTCATTTATTTTGTAATATTGAATGTTACATTTGATAAGAAGTAATTTCTTGAAAATTTTTGGATACTTTCTAACATATATTAGTTGCCAAATACTTGTAAAAAAAATCATGAAAAAGTCTAACCACAGGAACTTTTCACAAAAGATTTAGATAAAGTTTTAACATTTTATTAAATAACAATACACTGTGACAAAAATCATTAAAACATACAAAGAAACAACTATTTGTTTCAGTATGACATCAATATGAAATGTCCTTGAGATTCAATACCTCTTACATGTCCTTGAGATTCAATACCTCTTACCTATAATCAAGATTGTCCTCCTATACGAGTCATCAATATCAGATCTTACTTCTATTACACAATCTTACCTCTAGCCATGATTTGCCCAGGTAATTTCCATCTGTATGAGCCACTGATATTAGTGTTTTGATTGTATCAATATTTTTTGTTTTCATTTCAGTTAGAGGAGAGGCAGCTGTGAGTAGTGTAAATCTTGCTAATGCTTGTACATAGGCATCTCGTTCAAGCTGAAAAGAAAGAAATATATCATTCATTATACAACAGTAATTCTTTGTTGATTCCTTTCATAACTTAGGAGAAAAATAAAGCCACAGAAAAGAAAATTTTGCTCAACAGATTTTTGAAGAAAAACGTAGATTATAAGTCATTTTTTTTTTATTTCAGGAAAAATTCTAGCATCACAAAACTTTTAAAATAATAGTTTTATGGTTTATGGTGTTTAATATCGTGGTGGTCAGTTTTTTCACATACTTTATCACATAATGTTATATCGAGTACACCTCGCCACAAGTGGGATTCAAACTCCCAACGTTAGTGGTGATAGGCACTGATTGCATAAACAGTTGTCTAACCACTTTCAACAATATTTCAGTTATATCATGGCGGTCATTTTTTTTCACATACTTGATCACATAATGTTGTATCGAGTACACCTCGTTTGAGTCGGATTTAAAGTCCTAACGTTAGTGGTGATAGGCACTGATTGCATAAATAGTTGTCAAAACAATTACCATACGATGACTATCTATAAAGTTGTTTACCATACTCATACTGGCAGGGCAGAAAGGAATTGTTTAACCTTTCAACACCATTATTCATTTTATGTTCAGGAAAAACAGTAAAAACAAGATGTTGCACGCTATGTCGTGCTAAGAATACCCCCACTTGTTCATTTGTGTCAAATTTGTATATATCTCAACACTCATTACCAGAAAATGGATCACAAACTAATTTTATTACGGCAAACATGAAAAATTCTAAGTCGCACGGTAAACAGGAAGTAGATGTGCGGTAAACCTGGAAAGGGGAGACACGGTACAAGTCACCATGCCAAAGCCACATATCAAAGAGAACTTCATATAAGTTGTAAAACTTGTGTTCAATCCTATTGAATATATTTGACAATAAAATATGTTTAAAAAAAAAAAAAAAAAATCTGTTACNAAAGTTTTCATTACGGCAAACATGAAAAATTCTAAGTCGTGCGGTAAACAGGAAGTAGATGTGCGGTAAGCCTGGAAAGGGGAGACACGGTACAAGTCACTATGCCATGTAAGTCATGTATCAAAAATAAAATCATTTCTTCCAGTAGCAGCTGAGACATCTTTAACGAAAGTGTGAATGGACGGACAAACGGACTAACGGACAAGGTGATTCCAATATAGCCCTCTCTCTATGAGTCGGGCCATATAAAGAAACAATGTTATTATTATCCATCTTACCTCCATACGAAATATACATGATATTCTTATTGAACACCTAATACCATCTAAACATAGCAAAGCAATGTTTACATCGTCACAGTCTTGTAAACCAACACTAAATGCTGCTAGAAATGGGGTCCATGCCATCTGAAAATACATATGTTCTTATTTTATTATCATGAATCAACATAATGTAATGCTTGCCATCGTCACAATTGCTAATAACAAAGTTCATTCTGTCTGTAAAGAAATATTTATATCAGTTGTATTTCATGTAAATATCTATTATCACATATTTATAAGTAATAACGTCAACTTTGCCCATACGCAAACACTGAAGTGCCACAGCGATATCAGCCCTTGGGCGGATATCGGGGCAAAACTCTGATAACATGATATCAAGCCTCTTTATAAATAGATCACTACATGCCTTTTTCCATATCAGGACTGTTATCATCCCTCAACCGATATCAATCACTCATAGTTTGGGTGTGTGTGTGTGTGTGTGTGCGAAGTTAATTTTGTTCTTTTTTAATTCAATGTTGAAATATGTGATAAATAAAAGGCCGTTGGCCACTGGTCCCCCGACGCCACGTTATATGGTAAGAATAAATTTTGAAACTACTGTAAACTAGAGGTTCAGTTGAGCTTGTATCACTCACCTTACTTAAATAATTCTGAAAGGGGACCACCCAAGGACCATTTTGAAGTAAAACCAGAGGCTCACAGGAGCCTGTAATCGCTCACCTGGATCAAAGCTGCTTTCAATAACAA
>MJUT01054263.1:63089-75279 GCA_002080005.1 Gigantidas platifrons | reverse complement strand
AAAAAAACAATAGATTAATCTGAATTTCGAACTCGCTCTAAATAATAGTGTAATAATGCTTCCTACCAAAAATTATGTTGATCGACCAAAAACGAAGAGCGCTATCGCGTTAACGAAGATATCCATACGCCCGCCCGCCCGCCTTTCGCCAAAACATAAGCCGACTGAAACTTCGTTGCAACTCTGCTAAAAATAATAATGAAGACTTCTTCATAATTGTCCCAAATTTGTTCACACCACGATATAGCTGAAATATTGCTTAAGTTGGGGTTAAACACCAATCAATCAATCAATCATAATCGTCCCTATATGTAATCAATAACAAACTACCAGTACTTACTTTTCATTTTCACCAAGGAAATCTCCAACAAACAACTGAAAAAATATCAGAGAAATACTTCAAACTTTCATTTAATTTTGTAAAGTTAATGAAAGAAATACTTAAAACTTTCGTTTAATTCTGTAAAGTTAATGAAAGAAATACTTAAAACTTTCGTTTAATTCTGTAAAGTTAATGAAAGAAATACTTAAAACTTTCGTTTAATTCTGTAAAGTTAATGAGATACTTTTTGTATCAAACACTAAAGAATAAACTGAGATTTGTTCTTTTTTATAATATTTATAGCAACATACAATGATGTATATTTGATTTTAAACGTAAAAACAATCATTTATTGTTCAAAGCAATTCTAATTCCCGACCCGAATTCACCTTGATAAACTTCAATTTAACAAAAACGAAATTCATACATTGATAAACTCAACAAAATAAGATGAAAAAATAGGCATTCAAGACATTGATAAATAAAGGCTATGGTGGATGCAGCAAGAAACAATTCCAGCAGTTGACAGGGGCTTCCTTCTGCACCAGTTTTACTACAATCAAATTTTACTTAAAAAAACAATAGCCGACGGTGGAAATCCGCTGGAATACTATCTGAAGTCTTTCGTGCAAATGTTTCATAGAAAAAACCATTAAAGAAACATTTTTTAACAATAGTTAAACAATTAGTGCAATAAATTAATCTTTCAATTGATAAAAAAAAAAGATGGTGCCACATAAAGCTTTGTTGTAACCTTGATCATGGTGAACAATATCATTGTGAAGATGGAGCTTGTGAGTTTACAGAAATCATTTGAATTTGTATGAAACTGGTCAACCTTCATGAAATAGGGTCCTCTCATGTCTAATTACACCAAATCTTTAAAATCTGAGTGTAGCTGTATGAATATTATACCTTATCAAGTCTATCATCATTATGAAACCATTCTGCTATGTCATCTGGTGTATTTCCCAGAAGTCCCTGTTCTTGTAAATAGGCTATTCCCTTCTTTGGCTTCTTGTTGAATCTTAAAAATGTACATATTTAATAGTTTTATATGAAATAATGCAGAGTTTATATTAAAATCATAGAGATGAATTACATGCAAAATTAAAATAAATCTAGAAAATTATCATTTACATAAAGTTGAAGTTCTTTCTCTCTATATTCAATGTACATGCACAGACTTTAAATTGTGATGTAGAAAAAATATATGTATTCAAACAAATGTATATACTCCGTGTCATATGAAAACTACTTGCAGTGTTGTGTAGAACTAAAATGCATCTGAGAGACTGAATCTGTCACAACTTAATTTTGACAAGGATGGATTCTTCATTTGAGTGATTTTTGCATATATTTCACATGTCTGTGAAAATATAACATTAGCTTTTGACCATTGTTTATACTGGAAGTGTAACCTGAGAGTATCCAATCAGATGTCCCCAGACTTCTTCTTAATGTCCTAAGAGTAATGGTCTTCCTAGCTAGTAATCAGTTAACTACAAATGTCCTAAGAGTAATGGTCTTCCTAGCTAGTAATCAGTTAACTACAAGCATTTATTGAATTATCAGTGTTAATGTTGTTGTTTATTTTTGTGATAGTATGTGGTCTTTTTAAATGAATGCAAATCTGTGCCAGTTTTTCATCATTTGTTTATATATGCACTGCCATTTGAGATTCACTTGTCTAGAGGGGGTTGGAATTCCATTAACTGGTTTCGCCCCACAACATTTGTATGTCTGTACCAAGCCAGGACTTTGATTTTCAACACCATATATCATGATCTTCTTTATGTTCAATGATTTATGGTGAGATATGATTGTTTGTTTTGTTGATATTGGTCGAACTGTTGACCATCCATGTTTGTTTTCATAAGTAAATAAAACAAAATCAAAAACATTGGATGAACATTTAAACCTAATATTAAAGTAAAAATATAAATTACAATTCTATGCCATGTTCCATTATTTCTTTCTGTTGTTTCAGATTCTCAAACTGTTCAGGATTATCTAACTGTTGACTTGTTAGCTGTGTACTGCCATTAGAATTAAGAGAGCTAATACTACCATAACTTGTTATTGTTCCCTTGCCTGAGTCACTATCTGTTTCTGTAAATGGCTTACTCTCTTGACCTGGAAGTCAAATATTAAAACATGTTTAACATACTCTTTTACCCACAATCCAACAACCATACTATAATGGCCATAACCATCTGTTGTGATTTTTATTCTTTCAACAGTTTTATGCATTGTATCACTTCAACATGAAATTCAAGATATTAAAATTCATATTTACAACAAAATTACCTGTAGTTGTGGCTACAAAAGTTTGTCTTTTAAGTCACTACAATGTATTAAACATAAATTTATTATTTAGTAAGATGCAAGTGACTGAAGAATACATTCAAATAATATCAAAATTAACAAAATAATGATTTTTTCCCATTTGATATATAGAACAACAGCAGTGTTAAGGACAAGACAGACATTATCACTTGCATCACAGAAAGTCTGAATTTTTTTTTTAATCAATAACATCATATTGTGTTTAACGTCACACTGACAGATAATTTTCAGTATCAGAGTCAGTTTGTTGATACAGACAATAGAACTTGCTCAGATCAAAGAAAAAACTGTCTTTATTATTTTATTACCTAGATTAGACTGTGAATGAGGATTGACATATAAATCTTTACTCCACTCTACCAAACATTTCATTATAGATACCAGACATTCCAAGCCTTTAATTCTAACACTTCTTTCTTGATTAGGAGTAGCACCTAGAATATAAAATAAAGTCCTATCAGACAGTTTCTAATTCAATGAAATCACTTTATAAAAAGATGATAAAACATATTTATACATTATGTACATATTTATAAAGAAAACTGATAAATAAAGCTATCTAATAGCAATTAAACCATGGATATTATCAATCTTCAATTTAAACGGAATAAGAGAGTAATTATATTTAACTTCGAGAAAGGTATATATGGAAAGTTTTGCTTCTATAAATCCAACAATTTTTCTATATAAAGTTTGATGTAATATGTTGGTTACTAATATTCAATCGTATTAAGGGTGACGTCATGTTTGCCATTTTAGTTGTTTATGTGTCTCTAGGTTGACAATCGTATTAAGGGTGACGTCATGTTTGCCACTTTAGTTGTTTATGTGTCTCTAGACGTCATGTTTGCCACTTTAGTTGTTTATGTGTCTCTAGACGTCATGTTTGCCACTTTAGTTGTTTATGTGTCTCTAGGCGTCATGTTTGCCACTTTAGTTGTTTATGTGTCTCTAGGTTGACGATCGTATTAAGGGTGACGTCATGTTTGCCACTTTAGTTGTTTATGTGTCTCTAGGTTGATGATTTCCCCTCTGTTTCTACGATTTTTCTATTTGATTTTTTAACTATTCCGACATTACTTTTTTTTCATTTTATTTCAACAATATTTCACTCATATTCTGGGAGTCTTCATTTGTGGGGGAATCTGGAGTACACAAAGATAGCCACAGTCCTACCGCAAGTAAACGTCTAACTTGACCAAAAAACGTTGTATCAAGTACACCTTCACATTTTCCAGAATCAAACTCACAACTTTAGTGGTGGTAGGCAGTGACTACATAGGTAGATATAAATTATACTGCCGTACTATCAGGACTACAACAACCCTTAAGTGAAATATAATAAAATATTCTGTTAAAGTAAAGTATCCAATGAATTCCTACAATCTGATTGGCTAATCAAGACGGGGATATCAGACCGTATTCCCTGGGTAAGGACGGGAATATTGAAAACAGTTTCAAAATGGCATCTATTTATCGCTTCATACATTTGTTTTAACATAAAAATATTAAATCATAAATAAAAAGATCTTGAATAAAACTTTTTATAAAAAGATGCATTTTACGGAATCTTTCATCTCCGTCCCCATGATGTCTTTGTACTCAACAAGGGAGATAACAAGTAATTTATCATCTGCTAAAATGGCAACAGAAAGATTTGCATCTCACACGGAAAGTGAAATACTTTTTAATATTGGTACAAGAAGACTTTAACAGAATATAATTGTTATTCGGGCTTCACAGGGGATACAGGTTCATATTCCCTGTCTGTGTTCTATATTCCCTTCGCCTTCGACTCAGGGAATATGAACCCGTATCCCCTGTGAAGATCCCGAATAACATACAATATATCAGTTTTACTCAGCCACATATTTGTGCCTGTTCAAAGCCAAGACATGGATTTCAACGTCATAAGTCTGATCTTTTTTTTATGTTCAATGATTTGATGTGCGAGGCGAATGTGGTTTCATTGATATTGGTTGTATTGTTGACCATTGCTGTTTAAACTGTATTGTATTAATAAAGGCTTAGTTTAAAGGTTGTTAGATCAACCTGTCATCAAAATTACTAGGCAAAAGTATTTTATGATAATAGACCTGTAAAAAATTATAATCATTTTGACCTTTAATGATGTTTTTAAGCTTTAACACTTACCAAGGGCTAATGCATGGCGACCTTGTGCTAACTTGGAAAGGTCATTTACAAGTCTTTCGAAGATATTAGCCAAGGCTAAATCACAGTCATAATTCAGGTATATATCAACAACACACTGGGCATCTGAAAAACAGAGATATGTAGGGGTATTATAATACTAATTAAATGATAAATACATCCTTCTCTATTTCTTCTACATTTTTCACAACATCCAACCAATTAATTAATTAGTCTGTGGTGAAAACAAGTTGCGCTCAATTTTCCACCATATTTGTTTTTATATAATTCTTGTTGCTTTACAATTAAATCGGTAAAGAAGTCAAATGTTGAAACTATCTCTGGTAAAGAACAATATTTTAGATAGATTTTTTTTACAGGACCAACTAGACATCCAGGAATAACTCGCTTTACAACCTCTGAGAAAGGCTGTTGACAACTTTAGCAGTAAGTAAAAAATAGCAATACTAATTAGGAACAGACTTACAACAATAAGCATAGAAAGTTGTGGGGGAGATTTAATTATACCAGCTAATTAGACATTTCTTGCAAAAAAACATTTCTACGAAATGCAATATATTTTTAACTAAAAAGTATCATATTTTTGTTTACAAATAATCCAGACATTTCAACAGTAAAAGAAGTCTGATCAATGTAATATCTTTTTATCAAAACTATTTTAACAGTGAATTTAATTAGATTTAGCCAGCTTACAAAATATTTACCTGCACATATCCTGGTCAACACCTGTATAACCATCCACTTGTGTTCAAACGAACTACTTGGAGTTTCTAATATATACAGGAAGATTTCCTTAAAAAACACCTACAACGAACATGAAACATTTAAATTGATGATATTTTAATTACTTTTTTGTACATTTTTCTAAATTTACATTTTTGATAACAGTGGTTAGAAAATGGTTAATAACAAAGCATAATGAACTGATTTGATATAAATTAACTGCCCTTTGTCCTCATTGCACATTGCATTGCAATCAAACACTCACTGAAGCAAAGTCAAAAGGACCATCCATTTTACTTCAAAGTACCCATGTAGTTGAGGTACCTGGATAAAAGTAAGTTAATAATGAGAAAGAATCAAATTTCTACAAGGAAATTGTTACAAGGTTTGACTATAGTTAAATGGAAAGTTTCTACTTCTAATTTCAAGCATATACACTCAAACTTGTAATCAGTAGTCACCATTGGGAGAAAGGAATTAAGGCAGCTTTTACTGTTTGATCCAATAAAAATTAGAATAAACTGAGAAAAATGAATACACAAACATATGTTCATACAATTTAAATACTAGCACATTAGTACAGTGGCGTATCTAGGGTATGGCAAGTAGGGCACATGCCCTGGGCACCACTGAGAGGTTTTAGCACCTAATGTTCCCATATGGGAACATCCTAAAAAAGATTTTTTTAATTATTTTCTTGAAGTAATTTTGCAAAAACCATGTAATACACATAGACATGAATACCTGGAGAAATTATTAATAAATAATAAATGTAAAACGAAATTTTAGTGCTTGCCATAGGTGCTATTTTCCGTAGATACACCTCTGCATTAGTAGTTTGTTTTTCGAGCCCCATCAATGTGAAGCAAATACTTCTATAACGACTCCTTTCTCCATTATTTTTAAGATTCTTACCTCTATTTTTTTTAAGACTCTTACCTCTATTTGCATTTTGAGATGTTGTTTAAAGGTAGACAGCAATGTAAGAAATATGGCTAGAGAAAGTTCAAAGACTTCTGGTACAGAACTAACACCATTCTTAGATAGAGCTACACACAGATATTGTTTTATAGCATTGATAAACATTTCATTGGTTTTAAAAACAGGTCCAGCATTCTGTAATACTGACAGTAGTAGTCTGAGGGATAATATTTTGGAGCGTAGTTCATGAGATCTGAAAAATATTAAAGATAAAATATATTTTTGCTTGATTGTTTGATGATGTTTAACGCCACTTTCAACAATATTTCAGTTATATCGTGGCAATCAGTTTTATTGGTGGAAGAAACCGGAGGACCAAGAGAAAACCACTGACTTGTCGCAAGTCACTGACAAACTTCGTTGGTGAGGGGATAATAACCTCCACTTCTAGTATATAGAACTGAGATTATTTTGAAGTTGGTGACAATAATTTATAAATTTAAGTACGAACTGATTAACCACAATAATGGCACTGAATTGTAAATTGACTTAAAATAAAACTGTAATAGCATATGCATGACACTCGTCTGTATTTGTTAGTATTAAAAATGATAATCTACAATTTTTCGTCAACATTCCTAACAAACTTAAGATAACAGTTGAGTGAGTGAGTTATTGTTGTTTAACGCCAATTCAGCAATTTTTCAGTTATATCATGGCGAGAACAAATTAATTATCAATGAGATGATGATAAGGTTCGCTTTGTACTAGACCAACACAATGAGTTGGATTTTAATAGTGCTAGCTCACTGAAACAACTGTCCACAGGTAGACATGTCTCCTCACTAGGACACATTATTCTGATTCAGAGCCAACCAGAATTGCTCATTCTCCTTAATGCTACGTGCTTAGCGGAGAGGCAACAAATACTAATTTCATAGTCTTTGGTTTGACCCGACTGGGGCTCGAACCCACGATCTACTGCACTCGAGGCAAGTAAGCTAACCATTACACCACTGATGCAGTTGATAACAGTTGAAGTTGGAACATGAATGACAAAATAAGATAACTAATTTATATAATTTTCTTGACTCAATTTCTAATATAAAATCAAAACACATACTTAGGATCAGGAGGTCCATCAGCTAATGGTTTCATAGATAATTTACATAGACTTCTGAACACCAGGAATGCATCTTTTTGTAGAATATGATTAAATACACCTTGTGGCATGTCAGGTGATTCTGAATTTTCTATACCCTCTGATTCATCATCCAGTTTGTTCAATGCTGTAAAAAGTAAAAAACATATTTTGTATAACTTTTCATATTGAATGTAAAAATTTTATAATAATATGTGACAAAATGTTAGACTTTTGGTTAATATAATAAAATTCTGTGATGAAATGATTTCAATGCAATATATCCCTTTTTCCCTAAAATTAGCAATTCTGAAATAAGTGTCAAACATAACAAAAATTGAACACTCAATAATATGATCACCTCTGTAAAGCAATAGACTTTTACATTTTCATCTGCTTGAAAATATTTTTTTCAATTGCATAAAAGATTTTTTTGATAGAAATGAGTGAAATTCTTGTTCATTTCAATTATTATAGGTCGTTCAGAAAAGTGACACAGTCCTAAATGTAAAGACATTGTAAACCAAATATCAAAATTTTGCAAATCTAACATACAACATCTAAACAAACAATGTGACAAGACAGGTTTTGTTGTATACATGTATATCTATAGGGTTAATGTACAACTAAATATAGTAATCATTCAATTATAAATGGTTAAACAAAATTAAATATTTGTAAATTCTACACAGGTATGCAATACAGGTATTAGATTATATTCTATACTAATGGTAGTATATAGGGAAGGTGATTCTATACAAAGAACTAACACAAACAAAAAATTACTGCACATGCATATAGAATTAAATTTTGTTCAATAAAAATATGAAAGGTGACTTTCCACTCTTCAAATCCTACATTTAAGATAAAACACTTGTTTTTTTTTAATTGGAGTCATATCAACTGATTATGATCGTGGGTGCTTAATACCACTTTCAGTCATGATTCAGTTACATAGTGGAAGAAACCAGAATACCTGAAGACACAACAGTTCTTCCATAAGTCACATATAAGATTTTATCATGTACATCATCACCATGGGTACTAGTCGAAATTACAAAACTTAGTGGTGATAGCATAGGTAGATATATCCAATTACAATATGATCATGGCCATTGGAGACCGTATACCTACTTATAAGAATTTTCAATTCTCATATTTTAAAGAACATAAAGTGAATTTTGACCAGACCCAATTTTATCCATGTTAGCTTGACATGAAATGAAGTTGAAAACCACATTCTGATCGCAAAATATATGATACCTGTTGTTACTAAGAAACTTTTTTTTTGCATATAAGACACACATCTATTTGCTAAAATACAGAGTACAAACATTTTTATCCTGATGATTTTTAGACTGACATGCATGTGAAGACTATTGCCTCCCCTCTTTTTATAAGTTTGAGGATAAAAAACAAGGGTTCAATGAAATATGTAATCATTGACTTAATAATACAGTAAAACCTTTCTAAACTGAATCCTGAGTAAACTGAAAACCTGCCTAAACCAGACAGACTTTACAGTCCCATCTACTTAATGTCTATGTAATTTGAACCTGTGTAAACCAAACACCTGTCTAAACTGAAAAAAATTCTTCAGTCTCAAAGTGGTTCAGTTTAGACAGGTTTTATTATATATTGTAAGACTTGTGACAACAGATCAAATATGCTAATAGATACCAGACATAAATATGATCATCTAAATACACACGATTTATGATGTCTGTCTAAACACACACAATTCACACTCATGTCAACATTAAAACTTGACAACATTTATTTACCATAACCACTTCCACTCCTACTATGTGATGACTGTGAGTTTGTTTCCCCTTGATGTGAAGACTGGGAAGAAATCTCCCCTTGATGCGAAGATTGGGATGAAATTTCCCCGTCATATGAAGATTGTAATGTTGTTTCCCCTTCCCCTATAGACGAACTGTCCACTTGATTGGAAGAAGTAGGAGAAGCTTGGGTTTTAGATAATGACTCAACACCATCACCGTCCATGCTTGTATTAGGTGTGTCTGCTGAATGGTCTAAAAGAATTTCAAAAAACAAAATCCTTTATACCAAAACAAAAGATAAATATATATTTATATAAAAGAAAATCAATATGATTAAAATCATTTGTTATATACACTACATTCCATAATCATCTTAAACAACTCTCTTTAACCTTACTTCCACTTGAACTTTATACCAACCAATGAAACTTAGGCTGTAATAATCTTACCAGCGAATTTAGTTAAAGGAATATCCAAAGAAAATACTAAAGTTCACCTACGTGAAAGGTTAAATGGAGTTTTGTCAAATGTTCATGGAGTGTAATGTATTAACCATACCAATATAAATAAATTGAAAGATAATATAAATAAAATTATAAAAATTTGAATAAAAGCAAGCAAACATCTAGAATCAAAGCAATGTACCATTATACATGAAATGTAATAGAATTCTAAAGTGATTTTCAGATTTTATAATTTCATGTAGTATTTATTATTTTGCTTTATAATATCAATTCTCAGAATCAAAAATTTAATTAAATTATTGCTGTTATCTATTATTACAAAATCTTAAAATCATGGATATATAGAATCTAACACCGGCAAAAGTGCAAGACAGGGAAATCTCCGACACCCGAGGGTAAGATTACAATCGTTCGCTGACGAGGCTCGCCGAGTCAGCGAACGATTGAAATCTTACCCGAGGGTGTCGGAGATTTCCCTGTCTTGCACATTTTGCCGGTGTTTGATTTTATTTCTCACTTTTATCAGCTGTTACATAATTGTTTTGTTTACATTCCCGATCGAGCGTTTTCCCGCAAATTTTGTTTCCATTGCTGAAGTAAATATTCAATTTATTCATATGCATCTGTGTCTTGGCAGTATTTTAAATGTATTTCATAATAAAATACAATGTATTTAATAAATATATGATAAATGTAACTCAACACTACACCTGTGGCTGTGAAAAAATATTTGAATTTGGTCAAAGGGAGGTACGTTAGTTACTAACAAGGGAGAGCACTCTATTATTTACTCAAAGTAAACAAACATTGACTTGAAAGTCATACACCTTTAAATTATTAGCTAGCAGAATAGTATACATACATTAATTTAAAAATACTTATGTAATAGAATCGTGGTTTTATTGGTGAAGCATGGAGAACTGGGGGCAGTTGACATAAACTGTACAGCATGTATTTGCCGGTATAACACACGTGATTTTTTTGTCTTGCACTAGTGCAAGATAAGACAATCTCACATCGCTAAAAATAGGAACTGGTCTGTCTCAAAAGAGAGAAATAACTGTTCATTATTTCCACAGTGAAGAATGTGAATGAAATTGTACTATCAATGATATAGCTAGATATGAAGTTTCATGGTTCTTAAATCTTAGTATGCAAGAAATAATTTTAATCAGGAAATTTTAGTCACCATAAATAAAATGCAGGTCACAGTAGTCTACACTGTGTTCTACATTCCAAGATGTATCCACATATGAACTTTTAAAGTAGTATAAGCATTAGTACTAGAAAAATTGGCCTACATTCTAAACTTGGCAAAAAATTGACCTACATTCTAAACTTGGCAAATTTAATACTGAGTTTTCCCTACTGTCTGTCAAGCATTGATGAAAATTATTATGTTATTACAGTTGTAATCATGCATACGATTCGTAAAATATAATCCTTTATATGTATATACACAAGACGGAAAGATGCAATATATCCAAGGAAATTTTATGTTAAAAAGAAAGTGATATACATTTTTGAATCTGTAAATTTAAGTTATCATGCATGATTGACTATTCATTCTACAGTATATGGATAAACATACAAATTTACTTGTTTTCATGAATTCTTTTTTTAAATTATACTCTTTCCTACAAATATATTCATGATTTATTATAAATACTGAGCCATATTTGTTTTTGTTTTACCTGTACACACTTGGTTCATTATGTCCTCTAACACACCAGCTACAATACCCTCTGTTGTTTCTTCATTTTCCTGAGGATTTGCTGTCATGAAAAAAAAATATAAATATAATGCAAAATAAATAAATAAGTGCAATTTACTATTATAACAGCACAATATCATACTATCTGGTGCACAATACCATTATATGGTTAAAAATGTCTAAACGTTCCAGAGTTTGTTCTTCTGGGAATATTTTTTCCAATATAGTTATCCGGATGACGGTGTCCTAGATATTGCAACATGTAGATCTAAAGTATAAACCTCCTAAAATCACATGAAGTGTTGTTGTTTAACTGTTTTATACATTTATATAGTTAGTTAAATTTTGGAATTTAAGTACTTCAATGGCTCATGTGATGGTTGAAGACAGTATTTGAAAATGGTCTATATACTGCTAAAATCAATATAAAACACCAAATATAACTTAAAATCAATTATATTATACCTATCTTATGGGTCTAGGACAAAAGCCCCCCATCTTATAATACGTTTGATGTTTACTCCATATCCTTTACATTTACTCCATATCCTTTCATTTTTATTTGATGTGTATATGTACACATATGCATGTTTGGTC
>MJUT01054263.1:31915-51221 GCA_002080005.1 Gigantidas platifrons | reverse complement strand
TGTTTGTGTGGTATTCTTTCTTTTTTGGATTTCTATCTTTGAATGTTTTCTTTATATGCCCCTTGTGGGCCCAAAATTGGTTTAATAAAATTATCTTATCTTATCTTATCTATATTACATTGATATCAGAATTCCTAACCCCTTTTTGCTTTTTTCTTTTAAAAAACCACAAACATTATCCTTTCAGACGGTGTTTGGGTACTGAAAATAGTATCTTTTAAAAAAGCAGATGCATTTATCGATCCGTCATTTCCACAGTTACTCAGGGAGGTAATTAGACCCAATTTTTTCATCCACCATACACCATTAAAACTGACTGCATAGAAATATTGTTGAAAGTGGCATTAAACACCATAAACCCAAACCCTTTTTTCAATACTACGAACATATTGATTCGTAGATACGATAACGTAACCCTCATTCCATTTGTGCTCCATTTAGGGTTACGAATCAATCTCATTCAACGTATGGGAGCAAATTAAACATTTCGTTCCGGGAATATTTTAACTTTCTTTTTGCATATCTGGTCATAACTTATTATTCCCAACAATTTCTAAGTAATGGTGATATGAAATAAGTGTTAAAATACCTGTCTTCAAGACCGGTTTCGTATTTGAAAATTGTTACTTCTCTGCCATAACACCTTACGTAGACTCTTGCATTACTTGTAATGGGCGGAGCCTATCCATATATGTGGATCTGAATGCCAAATATGGAAAATTTTTACTACGATGTTTACAACCGAGATCTAAATAAGGATATCTCCAAAACGAGGCATGTGCGCGTGAACTAGCAGCTGTAAACAAAATGTCGGACAGAAAGAAGATTTCATGCATTCAAATTTTCAGATGGATATAAGTCTACCATGGATTGATGCAGCGTTTACTTAGCACCTCAAGGTTTACCTAAATATATTTATCTTTCACCCCCGTTAATTTTTCCAACCACTTACAACGGAATTAGAACAAAAAACCGCCCGGTGTGAATCACTCCGGGCATTGCTCCCATACGTTGAATGGGACCAATTCGTAACCCTAAATGGAGCACAAGTGGAATGAGGGTTACGTTATCGTATCTAAACGATCTTGTGCTCACAACGATCTTAAAAAGGATGCAATTAACGAGTTTGGAATAAAATATTGAACATCAAGCCCTGTATGGATCATATTTCTGGAACATGGGAGCTTCTTTTACGTGAATATTGAAGAAAAAGTATGATTATTGAAAATTTATAGGCGATGTCTCAAAATAACAGGGCGACTGAAATTTCGCTTTTGGGCCGAGTTGGAGCGACTTCAGAGCCGTGAAGGCGATTTTGTCACCCAAGTCGCCTGGTTTGGTGAGCCCTGGATAATAATTGCTTAAAAAGAATTAAAATTAAAAAATTTCCCAATTGTGACATCCGGTTAAAATTTTTATCTATGACATGATGGATAAAAAATTCTAACCAATCAAATTCAAGCATTTGCTACAAATTTATTTATTAAATATACCAGTATATGATAAACAACAGAGTTAACATCATCATCATCATCCAAGATTCCTCTGCCGTCCGACGGCTTTTTGTTCGACTTGCTGAGGATGGCAGAGGAATCTCGGACTACATGATGTTATATTATAATATTTAATAATTATTGGTCAATTATTACTAATTCTAACATGACGTCCTTCATTGGCTATATAAATAATACAGTGATAAAACTCACGATATATTTTAATTCGCTCATGCGTATTGACGAACAAATTACAAACATAATTCCCTAGTGAATTTATGTATTCATACAGCACTGTGGTGCATAACAAACATAAAAATGCCCGTATTGTTTTTACCTATATTTTTCCGGAATAAATACTTAAGACAACCATCAATGGACTTTGACTTTTGAAATTTAACATCTTCCGGAAGTCGTTTACAAAGAACGCTGATGACATTGAAAGACATGGTTACTGATTTATTTTTAAGATTTTGTGAGCATTTTACTTGTTTAAGTTGCTAAATTCAAAATGCCATTAAATTGGAAAATATCAGTAACTTCATAGCATCACAGTCTATTTATACATAAAAGAAAAACAACTGTAAGCTGTAAAACATGAAGGTTAGTGAATTTTGTTATGAAATGCATTTCCATTACCGACTTCCACTTAAAAAAATAAGTTAGATTTTTCCTACTAGAATCGAAATAATTCATGGAAGCCAGAGTTTGTATCACGTTTTAACATGGGTAACATTATTTTCGTTGCATTTTATCCCTCGCTACCGCTCGGGATAAAATTTGTACGAAAATAATGTTACCCATGTTAAAACTGTATACAAACTCTGGCTTCCATGAATTATTTCTTAATTAAACTGCAAAAAAATAATAAAGAGAAATTAATAAAAAATTGAAAATTGTAATTATTTTGATTCTTTGATCTGTTGATTACTAATTCGGCCGCACGATTTATCACACACTACCACACAAGAAATCATAATGTAAAAACCAACAAACTGTAAGGTTCAGAGACGCTATGTACATAATATTAAACACGTCAAGAAAGCATGTTAATTATGAGGAAGACAAAAATAAAGTACCCATGAACAAGCCTTACATCATCTAAAATACGAATATTTGCAATGGTATTTTCCACATGTCATTTTTTAAAGCACTATTAAAAAATGAGGGCGAAACGACTCACAGGGCGAACAGGATTCGGGGCGAAACGACCCGGATTCATTGATTCGTAGCATCTATTTTTTTTCAGTTTAATTATATGTTAATCTGATTTAAATGTCATCACAAAATGTCTCTTTCCGTGTCAAACAGTCAATTAAGCTATTTAGTTTTCCAGATTTGAATGTGATTTTTCATACGGTCTGCTTGGGAAATCCCATCTATGTTTTAACAATAAAGCCTTTATCAATGAAAAAGGGGTCATGAATTCTTCCTTCCATTATTTATCCGTACACATCAATTTAAATAAGCAGAACATACATGTAGTCAAGCTCCTGGTATGTAAACGGCTGTCCGGTACTTGTCGATTGGAGAATTTCAGAATTGTCCATAGTGAAAGCAAACAGACAGAGGATTACAAATGTTCTATATATAAATTCCTACTTTCCTTGCTGTTGAGGAAGAACAAGTCTAGTGAGACATACAGAACCCATGTATAAAAAGATCAATTTGCTGTATGTCTATATTGAATTGTTATTCATTAACCAATGTACAAGGCTAGAACCCATATATATGCTATCAAACATATCTATTTTTTTTTCTTTTATTTAGTGGAATTATTGATGTTTGACATTACTATCACCAGTTTTTCAGGTACATTTTTTTGTATATAGGGAGGAAAGCCTTGACTGTTATAAATGATATTTGTGTCCATGTTTAGATGCCTCGAAAACTGAAAAACTTGAACGAAATGAATAATTTGTGGATTAGGATCAACATGCTGTATCAAGTATGAATCATCACTTTCAGCAATTTTACAGATACATTGTATATCATGGTTACCAATACAAGGCTTGCTTAAGTGTCTGGATGCCTTTAAATAACTAGAGATCGGTATCAGGAATGAACCTCTGTCAGTCGTAAGAAGTCAATGACATTTACTACTCATGACACTCAGACTCAGGGGCTCCATCATGATTTTGGTATAACTTGCAAGCTTTTATGGTGATAGACACCGATCACGACTATTTAGCATACAATGACGAAAGTCTTATAATGATAAAAGCTAATGAAAATCAGTTTCTTGGGCAATTTAGTGATGTTAAACTGTTAAATAATTTTCAAACTCTTTACTCTTGGTCAGAGCTCACGTTAGAGTGTGATTCAGGCAAAGAAGTCACCATGTAGAGGTTGACTTTGCTTTCTCATTGTTCAAAAGCGAAGTTCAAGTCCCCTTCATTTTTGTAATTTTGAAGAGTCACCCTATGTCGCCCGTGTATTTTTGACACGTATCATTTATGAAAATGAAGATATTGTGTCCCTGTGAGCTCCCTCAAAGAGAAATCACTTCTCCCTCTAATTTGAAAGTAGCGAGAGCCCTACTTGATAAATATATTTCCAGCTGTCTTCCTATTATAACTATAAGCATGAAATCATACACTAATGATTTATCACTAGATCTACTGGTATGCAACTCAGCATGCAAAGTTGAGCAATGATGTAATTCACTAGATTTTTAATTATAATTATTATACATTTTTTTGCAAGCTACAAAGGTGAGAAATATTCATGTAGAATTCAGACACATAGATTAGATGAAAATTACATGCTGTTAATAAAATAATAAGTATTATATTAAATCATATGCTGTCAAGTGATAAATTTATAGTTGTAACATAAATACTCATTTTTCCTTTGATGTTTTTATGCAGTAATCAACTTAAAAATAGTGAACTTTTACAAACCATGGTCTAACATGAAGATCTTGATGTTATTCCATGATTTTGACATCACATGAGAATAATAGTTAAGTTTCTACAGAAGTGGGAGGAGCTTAAGTCATGGTTTAATATAAAAATATACATGTTATTCCATGGTTAACGCGGACCTCGACGAAAGCACCCAATATTGATTTCTGTTACAAACCATATATACCATGGATCTTACTCATGAACTTATTTAAACCAACTCATCCTTCGGATTCGTTGGTTTAAATAAGTTAATTCGTAAGATCCATGGTATATATAATACATATATTGATGCATTTTGTATGATAATATATTATTTAATTGTTTTTCAGTCCACATTATTTTAAGCATATAAAGGTATCAGCATTAGCATTACTTAAAATGGTGATGCATGCTCGTTCTGGAGGTAATCTGGAAATAATGGGACTCTTGTTGGGTAAAGTGGATGGCAGCACAATGATTGTTATGGATAGTTTTGCACTTCCTGTAGAAGGCACAGAAACAAGAGTCAATGCTCAGGCACAGGCATATGAATATATGGCTGCATATACTGAATCAGCTAAACAGGTAAAATCAGATATATTTTTTTAATAGATGAAAGTCTTTAAAACAAATCAGCTCTTTAAAACACATTAATGTAAATAGAATATCTGGTTCTTTATGATCATTGGTGTCCATTCTTTATTTTTTCTCCACCAGAAGGAATGTTGCTGAAGATGAAGATTATAAATCATACTTACTGTTGTCATCATCACTGGTTCCATCCTCAACTTTGGTGAAATTTTTTTCTGCTAAAATCTTAAAATTTAGACAAAAGCCAAATTAATTTATATTGATGAGATGAGAATTTTGATCCATAATTTTTTTCTTACCTCACTTATCTCAATGATTTAATTTTTCAAAAAAATGTCATCAAAAGCTGTGGGGCTGCATGGAACTACTGGAACTTAGTTAGAAGCTTCTTTATGGTAATTTTATTATATCTCTGGTCAAATTTGCACTATAAAATGTCTGTAAAGGCAGATATTTTTTGGCTAAAATGTTTAATTTTGGGTAATTATTCTTTTTTCTCCTTGAGGACAGGAATTATACCTCCTTCCATGTCTTTTTCATTTTTTTCAATGCTGATTTCATTCTTTTCTATGATTTATCAGACATATATTGAAATGTTAGTTAAACTTTGTAGGTTGGGAGATTAGAGAATGCTATAGGATGGTACCACAGTCATCCTGGTTATGGCTGCTGGTTATCTGGTATTGATGTTAGTACACAGATGTTAAATCAACAGTTTCAGGAACCTTTTGTTGCTATTGTGGTAAATACTTGCTTTATGCTAAGGCGATTCCATTAATACACCACAATATAGCTGAAATATCGTTAAAGTTGTTGTTAAACACCAATCAATCAATCAATCGATTCCATTAAATAGTCTATTGAACAGAGTTCAAAAATTGTTTTGTAATCAAAATATGTTCCTTTTTTTGATTGGCTGAATACAAAGCCTATGATGGGGCACAACACTTTATGTAAAAATTATTTTCTAGCCACAACTCTTTATAAAAGTCTTAAATAAGTTATAATTGTAAAATCTTCAAATTCATTTTTTATTTCATGGTACATTCTATTTTCATGAATTGAAAACACAAAAATTTTACATCTTGACATACATGAATCACAATAATTAGGTCCGTGTAGACATTTTTCATAATTTTATTTACTGATGACTTTGAAGCCTTGCTACATTCCAATAACATATACTTTTTATAGTTAATATTCAAGTAAATACTGTGATTTACTAGATCTCCAGGACAAATTGGCTGTTATTGATTTTTTTCTGATGTATTTGCCACGACTTACAGACTAAACAATTACAATTAATGGCTATCACAGCAGTTTTATTGCTTCACGTACCTGGCTCTTCATATTTTAATTAACACTAAAACCCCAGAAGGATTTGTATCCTTCATGATAATATGTATAAATTTAATGTTGGTAATCAAATAAAAGGTATATAGATGTATAAATTTTGTTTCAACAGATTGATCCAGTTAGAACAATATCTGCAGGAAAGGTCAACATAGGAGCATTCAGAACTTATCCAAAGGTTTGTTATATGTTGTTGAACTTTTAATTAGGGCCCCGCCACTTAGTGGCGGATGCCCAATAGTGATCAGTCTGTCTGTCCGTGCATCTGTAACAAATCGTGTCCGGGCTGTAACTTTTTTGTCGTTCAAGACAGGCTTTTCATATTTGGCATGTAGGTAGACCACCTCCATACGATGTGTCGCGTACCATTGTTGGTGACCTTTGACCTTAATTTTGACCTCAATGTCAAATCTGTCCCTGCATCTGTAACAAATCGTGTCCGGGCTGTAACTTTTTTGTCGTTCTAGATAGGTTTTTCATATTTGACATGTAGGTAGACCACCTCCAGACGGTGTGTCGCGTACCATTGTTCGTGACCTTTGACCTTGAACTTTGACCTCAAGGTCAAATTAGTGATTTTACCATTACAAACTGTGTTAACTTTTCACATTTTCATCTTCTTCTCTGAAACCACTTGATGGATTGGTATTACTTGATTCATAAATACAACACTAAATCCAGCAGGGCAAACTAGGCGATACAGGGAAAAAATCAACTATTCTAATATGACGTCTCTAAAACGGCACACACGATATTACTCAATATCTCTATTTTTAGCACAAGTGCGGTACGCAACAAATCTGGCTGTTCCATGTGACTCCCGCTGTGAAATTTTGTGAGTGAGCTGCCGGAGTTTATGCATACATAATTTCCTAAAAACACAGTGTTTAATCCTTATAATTCTTATTCTTGGACATCGTGTTTGTTTTCGACGCTATTAAAGAAATACCCAAGGAGAGCCTCATACAATACACATACGATTGCAAACTGAAAAAAATCCGCAAAATGTTATTGACAACTTTTGAACATAATCAACATGACATCATTGGCGTCATATGAAGACTTCCAGTTTGAAACGGACGTTATTTGGCTTCGTGTACGCTTCAAGTTTGATACAATTTAACTAAAATAAGTTTTCAAGATAAGCTTTTTAAAATATTGTTTTATTGTTTTAAAATATCTTTTTCAAAAACAAATAATTCAAAATCAATGCAAAATTTTCGAAGGAGATAAATGGAACAGCCACCAAATGCCGTGTGTATACAGTTCACGAAAGGTTAAAAATTACCGTATTTGTCCTATTAGAATCGAAATAATTCATAGCAGAGCAGGCATAGAGTTGTGCAAATTTACACATGGGCTGGGCCTTTATATTCTTAGATTTTACCCCTCGCTATCGTTCGGGGTAAAATTAGAATAGAAAGGCCCATCCCATGTGTAAATTTGCACAACTCTATGCCTGCCATGAATTATTTCTTAATTGATCTTGAACTTTATACTTTTCAAATGAATCAATTATCTCCAAAAGTGTTTTATTACTGAGGTTAACATCAGTCTATCCTTACCAATTTTTTACCACAAGTTATTTATGGCGGGGCCCACAGAGATGGATTTCATCTCAATGATATCTAGTTACCTCTGTATATACATTTGTACTCCAAAATTAGTACTTATTACTAATTGGCCCCAATACTTCACCAAAAATACAATAGTACCAGTAATGCTAATATAAAAAAAAAATTCTTGATTTTACCTACATGTATATGAAACAACTGATTTTTTAATGATATTATGAATTTAGCTTGACTTTATTTGTCATCTACTCCTAGACCAAAGATTAATTGTTTTCCCTTTTTATTTCCTGTCATTTTTCTATAACATTTTACAATCCAATCTTTGCAAAAATCGCTGAACTAAATAAGAGTAAAATTTGAAGGAATCCTCCTTTAACTGTCTTAAAAAGTTTTTTTTTTTATGGTGATGGTATAATGGTTATGCTTGCCTCAAGTACAGTAGATCTTTAGTTCAATTCCCAGTCCTGTCCTACCAAAGGCTATAAAACTTGTCTATCTGTAGACTTGTTGTTTCAGTGATCCAGCTCTATAATAATCGAGCTCAGCATATTGGTCTAGTATAAAAAAAAAAAAAACAACAGATATCATCATCATCTTTTGAAAAAGTATTGGTTTCACCATGGTGTAACTGAAAAATTGCCACCTTGGCGTTAAACAACAATCGCTCTCTCACTCACTGAGTCGTTTGGCTGTTTCTGCTAATTATATTTATTCTTTGTCAGTAGAACATTATAAGTTCTAAGCTCCCTAGTGACCGACTATGATTATTTAGATGGTCAGTAAATTGTTGAAGGGTGAGTGCTTTACTTACCGTCTAAATAATCACAGTCGGTCACAGGAGCTTAGAACATTTTTGTACGATGTTGCTGATCTATAACATGAAACAGTAACTAAGTTTTTTCCATGAACTATGTTTGACAGACTTTCTTGGAAGTTCTAAGGCTAAAGACGTAATGGTCACTACACAAAATTAAGCACCGCCCACTGACCTGTAATTTTCCGTCTGCATTGTTTCGTAACTGCACGTTTATCTATCGTCTGCATTGGTGTGTAACGGACTAACGTAACACAATGGAGAAAAAGAAGAGATTTGTTTCAACTACCGATGAGGAAATCGAACAAAAGAGGACTGACTCAAGATTTTGTTGGCCGTACATTCTTTTAAGTAGTTTATTAGAAACGTTAATTTCTTTCTTTTTTATTGTGTCTCAAGAAGAGTTTTTTTACTGTGTTATTTTAAGAAAATATAAATCATCATCTTTCTTGCAGTTGTGTGTTAATTATGCTAAATCAAAATACACACACATATATATAGTGAGCCTGGTCAAGTACACTTCAAGTCCTGGCATACGTCGTCTCAGTTATCGATTACAATATTTCTTTATTTCAGACAGCGTCATGGTCAAATTATAGATTACACAATGCTGCAGTCTGCTTCTATCGTTATTTTTAGGAATGAAATTTTCCACTGGCCAGTAAAGCGTATTAATCTGCCTTCTATCGTTATTTTTAAGTCTCCCAAACAACGTTTGGAGATTTATTGTTCTTTTTGCTCCGTTTCTTATTATTATTTTATTTTTTTTTTTGTTACATGTATTATTCTTCTTCTTTCTTTCCGCGCGACATGAACGTGTCCACGGTAGATCTCAGAAACTACTGGACAGAATTTCATGAAACTTGGTGTGGAGTTATAGATATGTTTCTCACTTTTGAGATAGGACAGTTCCTGTTTTTGCCGGTGTGAGATTTCCTTGTCTTGTACCCCCCGGTACAAGACAGCTCACACGCGACTTTTCCCGGTAAAATCTTTACTTCGCTTCAGCAATTTCAATCAAGATTTGAATTACTTTCATTTAACCACGATTCTATTACATAAGTATTTTAAAATTAATGTATGTATACTATTCTGCTAGCTAATAATTTAACTATCGTGCACCTTTCATATTTCACGGAGTATGACTCTTCTAGTCAATGTTTGTTTACTTTGAGTAAATAATAGAGTGCTCTCACTTGTTAGTAACCAACGTTACCTCCCTTTGACCAAATTCAAATATTTTTTTCACAGCCACAGGTGTAATATTGAGTTACATTTATCATATATTTATTAAATACATTGTATTTTTATTATGAAATACATTTAAAATACTGCCAAGACACGGATGCATATGAATAAATTTAATATTTACTTCAGCAATGGAAACAAAATTTGTGGGAAAACGCTCGATCTGGAATGTAAGCAAAACAATTATGTAACAGCTGATAAAAGTGAGAAATAAAATCAAACACCGGCAAAAAGTGCAAGACAGGGAAATCTCCGACACCCTCGGGTAAGATTTCAATCGTTCGCTGACTCGGCGAGCCTTGTCAGCGAACGATTGAAATCTTACCCTCGGGTGTCGGAGATTTCCCTGTCTTGCACTTTTGCCGGTGTTAGATTCTATATTTCTAGTTGATCCTAAAGTTTTCAGATTTGTGGTAAAGGGGGTCAAAGCCATATTTTTAGGGGTTCAAAGGGGATTGATTGATTGATTGATTGGTGTTTAACAGTGGGGGTTACTATAGAATCCTATGGGAAACTTGAAATTTCGTACATTAATGTTGATAACTTCTAAATGGATAATGATAGAGACATCAAATTTGACTTATTGATAGGTCACCATTAGAGAAGCAATTCTGCATTGTCAAAATTTTCAAGATGTCTGCCATTTTCAAAATGGGTGCCAAAACATGGCATAAAAAATGGGTGGCAAAAATTCAACATTGTCCGATATCATAAAAATTTGATCTGTGGGTACATAATGATGTCCCGAATTGATTCCCTACATTGAAAAATTTCTACCGGTAGCCATTTTCAAAATGGCCACCACAATACCACTCAAATTCAACATTGTCCGATTTCAACGACATTTCATATGTAGGTATATTATGATGTCCCGAATTGATTCATGACATTGAAAAATTTCTACCGGTCACCATTTTCAAAATGGACACCACAATACCTCACAAATTCAACATTGTTCGATTTCAACGAAATTTCATATGTAGGTAGATTATGATATCCTGAATTGATTCCCGACATCGCAAAATTTCTACCTGTCTCCATTTTCAAAATGGCCACCACAATACCACAAAAAATCAAGCTCAGAATTTGTCACAATGCAAAGTGTTCATTTAAACCTGTTGTCAGTGGCCGGTTTGGGAGACTTCATAATCGTTAGATTATAATTATATCTTGTTAGGAATGATTTTATCCAATCATAGGTTGTCAAATAAATGCAACATCGTACAATTAAGTTTGTACATCTATGCAGGTTTTTCATTAATATTCATTGTAGTAATCCTTCCATGATGCTCAATCAATAGTTCTGTCATAAGACATGACTTATTTTAAAATATATAATCCGTATCATATGAAAACAATGTATTTCACTTTCAAAAGAATCCTAACTAAAACTTTCTTATGCTAATAGGGTTACAAGCCACCAGATGAAGGGCCATCAGAATACCAGTCTATACCACTGAGTAAAATAGAAGACTTTGGAGTACATTGTAAACAGTAAGTCAGTAGAGATTCTCATAAATCATATTACAAATTTCACCACTAAAGTTTGAATCCCGCTGATGGTGAGGTGTACTCGTTGTGAGTTTGAATCCTGCTGATGGCAAGGTGTACTCGATGCAACATTATGTGATAATCAAAAAGTTTGTCAGTGACTTGTGACAAGTTGGTGGTTTTCTCCGGGTACTTAGATTTCCTCCTTCAATAAAACTGACTGCCACGATATATCTGAAATATTGTTAAAAGTGGAGTTAAACACCAAAAACCCTAACCTAGCCCGTATTACAAATTGTACATTACAAGGTCAGGGTTTGTTTAGTTTGGATTGTCAAACTATGATATTTACTTTTAACAATATTTCCACATTATAAGACAATTTTTACATTTGCTGTTTTAACATTCTATTTCCCATTTTAAAATTTGATAAAAAAAATTAGGACATTTTTGTTGTATTTCATGACGACAAGTTTTAAAATGGAGATAAAAAAAGTTTGTTCCTTAAAGTCGATTAATAGTACCAAAAACAATATTCAGAATAGACAGGTGTTTGTAATAAACAGGTTAACTTTGGAAATATTTCCAATATTGGAAGGAAAACTGGTGTACTAGTTGTGTTTAAGGTCTTGGGTATATTTAATGGATTTAATAAAACTTGACATGCATGAAAAGAGTTTGAAGAATACTAATGCATTCTGGATAAAATGAATGATCAAAGAAAATAAGGAAAATTATTGTAATTGACAGAAACGTACGTAATTAACACATATTGTACTCAAACTATTAGCAGTATCTTTATAAGTATTTAATTTCACAGAATCTAGATATAAGTATTACAAGTCATTTACTACAACAATGATAATTTCTTTTCAGATACTTTTCTTTAGACATTTCATATTTCAAGTCATCGTTAGACAGAAAGTTATTAGAATCTCTGTGGAATAAATATTGGGTGAATACCCTTAGTTCATCAAGTCTTCTTACAGTAAGTTGTTAGCAAATTGGTAAAAGCTATTTGATCTAGTAATTTAGAATTTTATTTTTCTCTAAATAGGTATGAGTCTCGTCAAAATTATTAGAATGTTCTGCAGTTATGCCCCTTGGTTTGCAAAAAATAGATCTCATGTTTTTGCTCAATAGCTTAAGCTTTGCATATGCAAATCATTTGAAAAATATTAAACAATCATTTTCACTACAATACACAGTCATATTCAAAGTTGTTTATACTTTAATGAGTCCAGAGTTATGTCCTTAAATTGACCAATGGCTCATTTCTTAGTTTCAGTGCTCAAACTTTAGTTTCCTTTGGCCATATTTTTTTATTTTTTACACTATATGTTTTTACAACATACACGTTAGAACTTGGTTAATACTCCTTTTATGGTTCTGGAGAAATACCCCATTTTACTTTAGCTGAAAGTGGGGGAATCTGTGTCCTATTTACATTTTCTTCCATTTTGTTTTAACTAAGGTATACTGTTGTTTTGAAGAATTATTGACAATTTATTAAATTGAGCAATTTAAATTCAACAGTCATTACAGTACCATGGAATCTCAGTTTTACTAAAATACCTCTTCTTCTTCTTTAGAATGCAGATTATACGACAGGACAAGTGTTTGATTTAGCAGATAAATTAGAACAGTCAGAGGCACAACTTGGTAGATGTGGATTTATGTTAGGAATGGATAGTCACGAACGAAAATCAGAAGACAAACTGGCAAAAGCAACAAAAGATGGGTGGGTACTACTTCCCTGTTATAACAAGAGAAAGATACAAACCTTACAAAGCAACATCCTAAAATGCACACATACAGGCACATGAGGATGACAGTTTAGTTTGTTAAGTAACAATCACTTACATAATTACCAGTTGCTTGCCCATGGTCGGTGGTTCTCTCCGGGTACTCCGGCTTCTTCCACCACTAAAACTGGTCACCATGATATAGCTGAAATATTGCTGAAAGTGGCGTTAAACACAAAAAAATCAAAAAATCAAATCAAATCTTACATAATTTATTTTATGCTACTTTAAAGGGGCATTAGCTACGATTTTGACCACAAAAATTATATGTTTTGGAAATTGGTAAATAGCTTTAAAATGATGAAATAAAGGTAAATATTTCACATTAAACAGCTTATCGAACCACTTTCCACCTTTTGAGAACGAAAATTACCATCGATTACTTATTTGTTTGCAAGCAAATAATTTGACCTCGCTTTTTCCGTATGCAATTGACCTTACTAGTGACAGGTAAAAACGAATAATTTGTATTTTGTCGCTTATTAACTGCAAACTTGCATGGTTCTTTGTCCGTAATTAACACCGACTAAAAGCAGATCACAAAAAATAAGAAATAAGTGCACTGCTGTACTGATTTAATGACGATTCGACAAACTCTGTAAACAATGTCGATAATTAATAAGATGACGTCCATTTCTTGATCGATCTCAAAACACGAGAAGTGGCAAGTTTTTTCCCTGATGCGCATACATTTCATAACATTTATAAGTTACAGAAACACGTTTTATTAAGGCATCAATCATATCTGATAGTTTTTATGGGTAACAAAAATCAACGATTTGGCAGAGAATGCCCCTTTAAGCAATTTTAAAGATATTTCATGACAACCAGATCGAGTTGAAGAGCATCCAGAATTCAATGTAATCCACTAAGTCTGGTGGGTTTTTAAATTATATTTCTGTGGTGATCGTTAATCCAATTTGTAGATGGCATCGATCAAAAGGTTCTGTGCATTACAACTGATCATAAAAAGGAACAAAATTGTCTTTGTGGATAACTGTCTATCTACAATTACAATTTTTATTCCCACCTGTGTCAAGGCCATGGTTTTCTCTGGGTACTATGGCTTTCCTCCACCCAGTAAAACTGACACAATGATATACCAGTAGCTGAAATAGCATTAAACGTAGCTCTAACCAGTAAAACTGACACAATGATATACCAGTAGCTGAAATAGCATTAAACGTAGCTCTAAACACTCATAGCACGAAGCAGAGTTGTGTCATACCGTTTTGAGTCAGGGAGAATTATTAAGTTGTGAGTTTGAGGTTTGGACCCTTGTGACTTTTATGTGTTCCTTTAGACATATTAACCTAATTATCGTGGACATTTTTTATGATATTTACAGATTATTTTCCTATTTCAGGTGTAAAACAACGATGGAATCATTACATGGACTTATGTCACAAGTTATCAAAGACAAACTTTTTAATCAAGTGCATTTAGTCAAATAGTATTCATAATTTATGTTGTTATGGAAACAGTGTTATTATATTTTTATTGAATATATAGAAATTTGTTCCTTTAAAGTATGATTTATACTTGCAACAACTACCATTAATATTCAACATTTTTTTTTTTCATTTCAAGAAACAACCTGCAAATACAGTTTCCTATTTTATAACCATTGAAAGATTAAGATAGACATTTGTAAATTTGTTACTGTTTCAGATGTTGCAACCATTTTTAAGCCTCCATAACATAATATTTAAATATTACTAGTTAACAAGTACTATAATGTTCCTTTAATTTACAGAGTTTTATGTATAGCTTATTGTGGACAGAGTTATTAGTAATTAAAGTAGCTCTTATACATTCTCTGTCTTATCCAATAACAACCATAAGAGCTCTAACCATCACTCATCAATCTGTATTATCATAATTTTAAATCAGCTTCTACAAGTACAGTAATTGTTGTACAGAAGACTGAAGGAAATTAGATGATAGTAATGAGATATAATATTGAAGTAAATTAACAGTGCTTGGATTGCTATACATGTACAATAAACAATAAAGAAATATGATCTTAACTTTGGATTTTTTTGGGGTATTTTCTTCATCCAGATCCTTCTGATAATATTGACAATTAGAATTTGTCTTCTCTGTTATGCAGGGTTGGTAGAACCATTACCTGTGTTTTAGGTATTTAGGTATTTGTCTGTTTTTGAAGGGGTATGTTCCTTCTACCTTCATCAGTTAGATTTGATGTTCTAGATTTGTTTTTACCTCACCTGACCCAAAGGGTCTATTATCGTGTGATATAATTTTGCTCTTGTTAAAGGACGATATAATTTGGTAGACAGGTGTGGATCCAGGTTTTGATGTTAGAAATGCTGCAGGCACCGGCACTCGTTTCTATCAATGTACATTATATGGATAGTCGACCTTCCCATTGATAGAAACGAGTGCCTATGGCTGTGGGGTACCACCAACCTTTCTGAAAGGGACATCCACTGGTTGTATGGAATTAATCGAAACTGGAACATATGTCTAGATGTGTGTTTTGTACAGAGGATACCATACTTCTTCCTGTATAAGACCAATCATGAAGCCCCTTATAAGCAGCATCTTATAACAAGTTGTCACTGGTTGTCTGTTCAATTATTTTACTTCTCAATCTTTTGACTCGGCATACCTGATGAAGGCTATTTCAGAAACGTGTTGTGTACACTAAATTAGATATCTACATAATTATTATTATTACTGGGTCAGTACATGTGCTGGTGACTATTAGTCCCAATGGCATCATCTGACCAGTAGACAGTGCTTTGGCACTTACATGGCATATTTTAGATATATTTGTGTTTGAATTTACACTTTCTAAATAATGTATTTATTACGAAGATTAATCGCCCTCGGGTAACTGATTTTGGTTATCCATGTTTAAGCCCTTTGGTGTACTTCCTCCTAAAGACTTTTAAATTATTTGGCTTACCTGTCTTTCGACTATGCGCTAACCGATGAAAGTTATCCTGAAATGCCTTTAAAATAGTGCTAAATTATTTAAGGATTGATCTCAATTTTTTTTCGGTTCATGAAGAAATAAACTCAAAAATGTGGTACACACTGCGTAACCCGCGAAGCGGGTTACGCAAGGGTGTGTACCACATTTTTTAGGTTTTTTTTCGAATGAACCGAGCAAAAAATTGTGATCAGTCCTTATAAATTAATTCCTAATAAATTTTTTTTCTTGTCCTAAAAATATTTTGACGGATAATAATTGCTTAAAAAGAATTCAAATTAAAAATGTTCCCAATTGAGACCCCAACATGTGACTTTCGGTTAAAAAATTTATCTATGACATGGTAGATAAAAAATTCTAACCAATCAAATTCAAGCATTTGCTACAAATTTATTTATATGCTTATGTTTTTATTCCACATGTTTTTTGGGTTTTTTTTCTCAATAAATCCAGATGAAAATAGACAGTTAGGTCAGATGTGTTCTAATTTTATAGATTTATATGTTGACCCCAATGAAAAAAACAAACATCCATAAACAACAATGCCATTCTATCTTCACAAGTGAACCTAATACAATATTAACTACATAAATGACCAAACAAATGCCTCTCTTGTTTTTAAGAAAGGTTGCAACAGTACTGCAATAACTATAGACCAATACATTGAACATGTATCCACTGCAGAGTATAATGGAACACATCACTACATTTAAGTTTATGTCACAGTAAAAACATATTCTATTTGACTTCCAACATGGATTCAGAATCATCTAAATCTAAAATAAAAGTTTGAAGATACAGAAGGGGTAATGATCACATTCACTCATACATTTAATTTCCTAGGGGGTCTAAATTTCAGTACAATTGTATGCACCTGAATGGATGGCAAATAATTTATAAATTCTGCAAAATAAATCGATTTGTAATGATTCCCAAGTAGAGAATTTGAATACTAGTATTATTCTACCTGTACCATTCTGTCTGAACAATAAAAAATGCCAAGATTCTGGTCTGCTGTCTTAAGCATTGTATTTACTAATGAACTAAGTGGAGTAGAGATACTCTTAAAAACAGAAGCTAACGTGGATCAAATATTCTAGACAGGTCTAATGAAATGACTATTATATAATATCAAAATAACTGTCAACTTCTATATGATATATACCCAATGTCACCCGTTATTTGTAAACAATTACTATGCTTTCCTTCGGTTCTGGCATCTTAGAAACTAGGAAGATTTGACAATATAGACCTAGCTAATCACATCAAAGAACATTAAATACGGTATACCTGTAATTGTGAACCAACTTTGAGATGTATTGAAGCATGCCATGGTTAAGCAAAGAAATAAAATGCCTGCTCGGCAAAAAAGGGATGAAATCTTTAACAAGATAAAAACAAGTCTGCCCAACAGTACAACGAAACAAATCATCATCAACAACGAGAACAAGAAAATCATATTGGTAATATATCTTGAAAATATTACTTGTTATGATCAAGGATTTGTATAGTAATCTACTGTTTAAATCCTTGTTATGATTAAAACATAGAAACTATGCAAATTAAGAAAACCCTAAAAGAGAGTTACCTACTTGGTAGTAGATGTCACAAATCATAAAGAAACACCACTCTGATGGAAGTAAATGAAAACACCAAATATCACAACAATCATCCACGCATGCCGGAAAATATTTTAACAGTAAACGACACTGACATTTTGTTCAATATTTAGATCAATCAAAAGCCACAGAACGAGACGAAATTTCAACTACATTCTCAAACAATATGCATCGTACCTTGCCATAATTTGTTTAATAAACGTTGGAGAAACCAGAAGGAGCAGTCACTTTCAAGGCGTGAAGGGATGCATACAAAATAGCGACAAGCCTATGTGATTCATATCTTCAAGAAAGATGAAAATATCTTGCTCGATCTGTTTCCTTGTCATTGACATTACTAAATGAAGAAGGTATGCATACATTTGTATTAATATTGTAACAAAAAATAAAATCATTTATTTTGTCAAATTATTTTCATATTGCTTTTTTGCATGTTCCAATTAATGTTTTCTTTTTACTGATGTTTTTTTGTGTGTGTATTATTTTGATATATTTATTTGTCTTTATACAGACGTATTGTGCGGACCACCATTTTTGCTTCATTTCTGTATACACATGTACTTATTAAGACCTCCTCGTTTCTTGTGTAGAATTTCATTATTTTTTTTTTAATATTTGTGAGGTTGTTTGAAAGCTCAGTGCTGTTGAAGGAAGTTCAGTCGTTTGTATTGCATGTACCTCTAGAGTCATTGGATTATGCTTGGTACATGATGACTTTTATTCAATTTGGCCATGTAATGGTTGGCTTGCTCGCCTCGAGTGCAGTAGATCGTGGGTTCGAACCCAGATCAGGTCATATATTAATCCAACTTAGCAAGTTAGTCTAATACATCATCATCTCATTGAAAATTAACTTGTTCTCACCGTGACATAGCTGAAATATGACTGAGTTGGCATTAAACAACAATCACTCACTCACTATATATATGTGTTGGGGGGGGGGGTGCTAGCTCTGGAACTTTATGTAACAGCATCGATGGGATAATGGTTAGAGTGTTCAGCACCCGTGCTTAGATCATGGGTTTGAGCCTTGGTCAGGTCAAATCAAAGACTATGGAATTGGCATTTGTTGCTTCTCCTTTAAGTTTAAAGCATTAAGGAAAAAGAGCAAATACTGCTTTGCTCGAAATAAGAATAATGTTTCCGAGTGGAGCAACATGTTTACCAACGGACTGTTGTTCCTATGAACTGGCATATCAAAATCCAACTAAGTGCGTTGGTCTAGTACAAAGCGGACATCATTATTATCTCATCATAAAATATACATGTAATATGCTTTCGGCTAGATATAGCTGAACAATTTACTCATCTGCCAAGTATGAGAATAGCAATCTGAATCAAAGACTGTAATTATGTATACATCTTGTACAATTTAATTAAAATTATATCTCTCACTTGCTCCCGTTTACTGATATGTCGACATATCAGTAAACGTCGACATATCAGTAAACGGGAGCAAGTGAGAGAT
>MJUT01054263.1:0-31649 GCA_002080005.1 Gigantidas platifrons | reverse complement strand
ATTATTTTTCCAAGTGTTAAAAATTGTTTGATTTCCAATTCGGGATTGGTTATATTTCACCTTATTACGTATTTTCCATATTTCCCACTTTGAAATAAATATTACGGTATTAAAAATTACGTCTAAATCATCACCCTCATATATAGCCCTAACATAATATTTGATTCATTGATTTCTATATTATATATTAATCCAGATCTGTTAAAAATCGCTTCTATTTCTTTAATCATTTTCTTCACAGAAGGACATTTAAAAAATAGATGCTGCATCGTTTCATCGTTGTCTCTTATTTGACAGAGGTGGCACTTTCCGTTGGATAAATTAATTTTTTTCAATCTATGTTCTGTATAATTTATATTATGGAGACATTTCCATTGGAATTCTTTGACCTTATTAGTAACTTTGATTTTCTTTAATTTTGTCCAAATTTGTGTCCAATCAATATTACCACTGTACTGTTCTTCCCATTTAGTCTGACATTTTGGTTTTATATTTTGCTTAAAGATTCCCTGGATTCTTTTTATTTTCAATTTATCAGGTGATATAGTTGTATTTGAATCATTAAAAAGAATAGCTTATCGTTGATATTAAAGGTAACTCTACGTTCTGGTACTATTGTAGTTTCACCTTTTAAGATTTTTTATGAACTTTTCGGGGATTGCTTTTTTTATCTTAGAAAACTCTGAAATACAGTTTCTCCTATCTATTAATAAATTGTATATATATCATTTATAGTTCGTAAGTTACTTTGCAGAAACGAAGTAAACACTATTGGTTTGTTTTTAAATGTTATTGAAGAGTTGCAAAATATTCTGGTTTTTAGAATGGAATCAATGTCATTATTACACAATTGAATAAGTTCCTGTAATTTTGACCATGATTGGATACATATTTTGTAAAAAATTGGTAATATATTCAAATTTAGAGTTGATACATTAGAGCACTTGCATACAAAATATTTTTCATTAAACTTGATGTCTAACTTACGGAGCCAATACTTACCAATCGCATTCCAACTTTCTAATGGTTCATGTAAAATTCGGTATATAAGCTTAATTCTTTTACTGTCAATAAATTCTTGTATGTTAATCATACCCATGCCCCCTTTTTCTACTCCCAAACAGCAAACTTTCCTTTCTATTTGGTTAATGCCCCCTCCCCAGATAAAACCCCAAACCAAAGTTGTTATTTCTTTTACATATTTTTCTGGTATTCCCCGCATTTCAATTTCGTATCCACAAAGAGAGATCAAGAGATTTTTCACTATTAAAATCCAACCAAGGATTTATATAGTAAATACTATATAAATCCTTGATCCAACTAAGTGCGTTGGTCTAGTACAAAGCGGACATCATTATTATCTCATCATAATATAATAATGCTTTCGGCTAGATATAGCTGAACAATTTGCTCATTTGCCAAGTATGAGAATAGCAATCTGAATCAAAGACTGTAATTATATATACATCTTGTACAATGTATTATTAGCCATGCAAATTTTACACAAATATTTATACCCCTATAAAATACTTGAATTAACCGAGGTCGTTGTGGTCCTGATCGCACGGTAGTTGATATACAACTACATGTACAATCTGTAGCTATCACCACCAAAGGTGTGAGTTCGATTCCCACTCATGGTAGGATGTACTCGATACAACATTTATGTGATCAACAGGGGGCGCACTCGTAAAATCGTGATTTTTTTCACATGAAATACCCCAAAAATGTTCGCGCCTCCCTCCGCTCGGCGCGATAATTGTGAGTGCGCCCCCTAACTTGAAATCCTGGATCCGCCCCTGATCAAGTTTGTTAGTCATTTGAGGACGATTGTTGGTTTTCTTCGGGTACTCTGGTTTCCTTTACCAATAAAACTGACCTACACAATAACTGAAATATTGTTGAAAGTGGCGTTAAACACCATCAATTAACAGACATGAAATTGTTTCCAGTGACATTGTCACTGAGTAACAATATTCACACTAATTAAAACAATAGATAAAATTATTATATAATATATCTTTATTTATTCTTCTAAAGGAGATAAATCATATTATATAATTTACAAGTATCAACAAAAGAATTAAAAAATGAATGAAAAAAATAAAAAAAAATTAAAAAGAGTAAGAAAAATACAAATTGAAAAAAGTGCATTTAATATATGATATGTGTCTGAATCACACAAACAATTTCTCTCGAACGGTATCAAACGCTTTCATCCTTATGTCAAAAAAAGTTTCTTCAATGTAGCGAAGAATAGTTTCAAAATAATATAAGATAAAATAAATAAAAGAAATCAATGTCTACAGCAGAATCACCATTCAGCTGAGGTTGAATATTTGTCCAAACTTCATTTTCATTTTTTTTATTGTATCAGTTACTATATTTCTTGACTGAAATTCTTTAATTTTTTCTAGTTTGGATTTTACCAAGTTAAGTGTTGTTAACACACTATCTTGACAAAGAGAGTTGTTGTAACTAATCTCTATTGAGCCTTTTAATTGCTCTGCCAATCCATGATCAAAACTATCTTCTCCAATCTTGTTTATAATATTATAGTCACCGTCTACGTCATCTTCATAAGAATTAAGCATGTGCTTCACATTGCCATATGATTCTTCAGTCATTATTATCGACTGTTCTTCCCGCTTACACGTCATTATGGATTTTTCTTTTTGTATTCTCATGGTTTTTTCATTTTTCATATCTCTCTGTAAAATTAAGAGATGAAAATACTTCAATGCCGTAGGGAGTTTTTGTGTTTGTGTTCTTCTCTTGAATACGTTAACAACTGATAACATCTACAAAAAGAACAGGGGAATATGGATTATTAAACAATGTAAAATTTGGGGAAAAAATAACTAACTGCAAATGGACTATACCCGCATTGACAATATTTACGTGAGTGTGTCCAAAACAATACATATTGACCAGTTTTAAAAGATTTGAGGATGATTTGTAGTTCTCTTAATGAACATGTTGTGTATTGTAGATTCCCCGAAATATGTTTGTGGGAAAATGTAAGCCGTACAACATTTCGTTTTGCATTGTCACTTATACTCCAACTCTCAATGCAACAAGACACATACCCTAACTCTCAACAAGACACCATACCCCAATTCTCAACAAGACACGATACCATAACTCTCTACAAGACATGATACCCTAACTCTCAACAAGACACGATACCCTAACTCTCAACAAGACACGATACCTTAACTCGCAACAAGACACGATACCTTAACTCGCAACAAGACACGATACCTTAACTCACAACAAGACATGGTACCCTAACTCTCTACAAGACATGATACCCTAACTCTCAAGACACCATACCCTAACTCTCAACAAGACCCGATACCTTAACTCGCAACAAGACACGATACCTTAACTTGCAACAAGACACGATACCTTAACTCGCAACAAGACACGACACCTTAACTCGCAACAAGACACGATACATTAACTCGCAACAAGACACGATACCTTAACACGCAACAAGACACGATACCTTAGCTCGCAACAAGACACGATACATTAACTCGCAACAAGACACGATACCTAAACTCGCAACAAGTCATCATACCCTAACTCTCAACAAGACACGATACCCTAACTCGCAACAAGACACGATACCTAAACTCGCAACAAGACATCATACCCTAACTCTCAACAAGACACGATACCTAAAATCGCAACAAGTCATCATACCCTAACTCTCAACAAGACACGATACCCTAACTCGCAACAAGACACCATAACCTAACTCTCAACAAGACGCGATACCTTAACTCGCAACAAGACACCATACCCTAACTCTCAACAAGACACGATACCTTAACTCGCAACAAGACACCATACCCTAACTCTCAACAAGACAAGATACCCTAACTCTATACAAGACACGTTATCCTAACTCTCAACAAGACACGTTACCCTAAATCTCAACAAGATACGACACCCTGACTCTCAACCAGACCCTAACCCTCAACAAGACACGTTACCCTAACTCTCAACAAGAAACCATACCCCAACTCTCAACAAGACACCATACATTAACTCTATACAAGACACGTTACCCTAGCTCTCAACAAGACACCATACCCTAACTCTATACAAGACACGTTACCCTAACTCTCAACAAGACACCATACCCTAACTCTCTATACAAGACATGATAATCCAACTCCCAACAAGACAAGACAAAGGATAACTGTTTTATCTCCGAAAAATATAATGCCCCCGATGGGATTCGAATTCGATCTCGGGACCTCTCGCATTGTAAACCACCGCTCTGCAAACCGAGCTCAGGGAGATCTCATTTCATAACTAATATATTATACATGTATAACATAGTCAAATTTGAACAAATTTTATAAGTTTGCAATTTATGAAGTTGATAAACACAGGCCCTATGGGAGGGGGTTCAGCCGGTACATTCATCTGGGGCCCGGAGAACCAATAAGGGGTCCGTGAATATCTGAAGGGCCCCATAGCCTTAGCCATAGATGTTTTATTTTGATTTGTTGATTAATTGCGGTATTTTCACTGAACTCAAATTTTCAATTTTGAGAAGTCTCAGTCTGTCCTCTTGGAGGCCCTGGATAAAAATTCAGACCCTTTATATTAAGGATACAGATTAATAGAAGCATGATTATGCTTGTTTCTAAATCCTTTGCTCTATTTTTTGCAATTTGTATTTTATATTAATAGGTATGTTTTAGAAATAAAATATGTTTAACAACCAAGCACACAATATTTTATGTCAACCCGTGAAAAGTTAATAAACAAGCACACTATGTTTTTACTGCTAGCCTGAGACAAGTTAATAAACAGTAGACATTGCACTGTCTGGTTCCACGGTTTGCTTGTTTCATAGAGGTTTCTTTTTGGGTTTTTTTTAGTGTGTTTTAAATTTATTTTTCTGTTTTAAATCCGTATTTTCAATAAATTATTGTTTTTTGTCTGAGAATATTAAAACTGATACGAATTGTATATTAGAATATAACTGACTAATATCTTACTTTGGCTTTTGGCTCTTCAAGAAATTACAGCCGCTCTCGAGGAGTTTTGCTGTGAATATGAAACTCCCGAAATGCTGTAGTCAAACGTCATACCTTTGTGGATGTCAAGGGGATATGGACGAGTTCATAAAAAGGGGCTATTTGAAGGACGAGTTGATAAAATTGCCCCCCCCCCCAACCTCTCCAAGTTGGAACAATATGAATTTTAAGCATGAAATCCAGAAATTAACGCTAAATTAAGAGGTAAAAGGGTATGTTTGAAACCATGACCTTTTTTTTGCTTGTCAGTTTTGAAACTTTCCAGTTCACTTTAAATTTCAAAGCTTGACCTCTCCCACTTTCAGATTATTTCAAAGCGCGTCTCCTCACTCTCCTATCTACTAATAATCCTCTGTATTATTTGGAGGTAACGTAATCATAGGCAGTTTACATATTGAGACGCGATCTATAAAAGGGCATATCTTTACTTATAAACGGATTGACTATCATCCTTTTAGCACCGTCACCTGGTGTCTCCTGCAGAAAGGTTAGCATTGTGTTTGCCTCTCTGCTTCAGACACTGGTAGGATACAAATAGTCGGCTCTATCTATTTATTTATCATCGTATTTATATAATACATATATCATAACTGGATGTATCAACCACACTGAGCTTATAAATGACATCAACGATTTATATAAATCCTTGATGAATGTTATAAGTATATGTTATTGTATCCTTGTCTTTGTTAAACATATGTTATGTTTTAAATAATTATATGTGAATATTTATGCCCCTCGTGGGCCCATAATTGGTAAATAAAAGTTATACGGAGTCGCCAAGACATATTTTGTAGTAAATATTAAATCACGTGACAATTTCTGCGGGAAATTCGATCAATGAAAATGGCGTCAACAACAATGTCTAATGAAAATATTTCCTCAAACAACGTTAAAGGCACAAATAAATTAGTCGATTTGACTAGAAAGGTAACAATAGCAAAATGTTTAAAATACGAACAAGTTTTCGTGATTCCTCTAGGCCTCTATTATATAATTAGCTGTTCATTCAGAAAATTGCACCTCCACCTGCTGTAATCTCGTTGAGATTAGACTTTCGAAGACATGTTCTGCTCTGTATCTCTAGAGAATGGAGATACAGAGCAGAAAATGTTTTCCGAAGTCTAATCTCAACGAGATTAATATACAGTAGTGGTACTACTGTACTGAGTAGGAATCAAACGGCTCATTCTGTGTAACTAACTTAGATACGATAACGTAACTCTCATTCTGCTTGTGCTCCATTTAGGGTTACGAATCGATCCCATTCAACGTATGGGAGCAGCCGGCCGTTTTTTTTGTCCTAATTCCGTTGTAAGTGGTTGGAAAAATTAACGGGGGTGAAAGATAAATATATTTAGGTAAACCTTGAGGTGTTAAATAACCGCTGCAGCAATCCATGGTAGACTTATATCCATCTGAAAATTTGAATGCATGAAATCTTCTTTCTGTCCGACATTTTGTTTACAAGTTGCTAGTTCACGTACACTTGCCTCGTTTTTGAGATATCCTTATTTGGATCAATTCTATAGTAAAACCGACTTTTTCGTAGTAACAGTTTCCATATTTGGCATATATGGATAGGCTCCGCCCATCACGAGAGTCTAAGGTGTTATGGTGGACAAGTAACAATTTTCAAATACGAAACCGGTCTTGAAGATAGAAACAGGGATTGTAACACTTATTTCGTATCACCATTACTTAAAAATTGTTGGGAATAATAAGATATGACCAGATATGCAAAAAGAAAGTTGAAATATTCACGGAACGAAAATTTTGATTTGCTCCCATACATTGAATGAGATCGATTCGTAACCCTAAATGGAGCACAAGCGGAATGAGGGTTACGTTATCGTATCTATAACTAACTATGCACATGTATCCTGTGTGACAATAAGTCGGTCAGTCATTGGATAATGTTTAGTTATTTTTTTCTGAAAAGTAAACATTTTTTTCTTTGCAATTATGTTCCTCATCTATTCTTGCTCACATGTGTAAAGTTCCATGGAAAAAAGATCGATAATAATAACACACTGACCAATATTTGTTTACTATACTTTTTCCAAATGGCGTCCAATTACGTCACATAAGGCCAGTCAAAGGTCAATAAAGCACATGTTTTTGTCATAGGCCAATTAATCTTAAAAAGTAAACAAGATTAAGAAAGTACAGTATTTTAGCTTTTTCGGTGTAATTGTTTTGTCTGAAAAGTTTGAAATTGAAGCATTCAAAATTAATTCATGATGCAAATATTAAACTTGCTTACCCATAAAATAAAGTATTTAATCCAGTGAATTTGGTGTTTTTGCTTTTGTCAATACAATCTATTAGACTGACTACATTCTGTTATACTTTTGTAAAACAATTAATGACTGATTTCATTATTTTAATCACATTTAATAACACAGAATACATCACTCACTCACAAAGAACAATCGGCCATTTTGGTAGAATGTGAATGATCAATCATCATATTTTCAAAGTATTTTAAAATACAATTTGCATGGCCTAGGCTACATTCCAGAAATGGTCATGAACTGTAATGACAATTATGTCAACAAACCGGAAATATAAAAATGTTTGGGGAATACCATCGCTTAGAATAGATTTCACAGGCAGAGTGACCAGGCAAAAAGGACATTAGTAAAAATGTGCTTTTTTACTTGCATGGAATTTGTTCAATTCAATCTTACTTGTTTTAATCGCATTTTATAATCTTCAAGTTTTAAAAAACTGCTTCGGCGTCTTTATACATTATAAATATACAGAATGACGTCATTGGCCTCGTGCTGCGCAAGAATAGTAAATCAAAACAAATGACCGACTTTATTGCATGACCGAGCAGATGTCGTGACACGATATATTTACTTTCAATGGCAATGCTTAAAACGGGCAATAAAACACGGACAGTAGTGCCATGCAAAACCTTTTATTATTTAATTCAAGCACTTTTATGAGAAGACACCTGCACTCAAACACTAGATGACCGTACTCGTGTAGCAATGGTTAGTGTGTTCATTAGTCTCAAATGTGGTAGATCATCAGTCAATGCAGGGCATTCCACTCATTTTCAAGAAGGTGGTGATAATCCTAGAGTAGAAAAGGGGGGGGGGGGTTCTGCAAAACCACCAACAAAACAAAGCTATATTTTACTTTCACTTTGACATTTTTATATTTGAAAACAAAGTAGCAGGGGAAAAAATGCAATTAGAAAGGCAAATTGCCTGGTGCCCGGCTACTGTGGAATGCCCTGCATTGTCAAACCATAGACTATGCAATACAGTTGTTTCGAATCTTGTCAATTCCGACCAGTCACCATGTTCCGTCTTTTTCGTGTCTTGACGTCTGAAATGCTCGGAAGACGACTTCTGGTGTTTACGCTAGTATTACTGTGACAACGTCAGCATATCATAGTCGTAGATGCGGTAGATTATATAATTGTAATATGGAGACACCAAGGAAACGGCTGAATAAATACTGATGTCCGGTACCCAACTATATCTGTCTGATATCAGAAATATATACATAAAGGCAGATCGTTTTCCTTTCATGATGCTGACAGCCGCAAATAAAGAAAGAAAACAAATTTAATTTTAAAGAAGGAATTGTGTGACTCTCTGCATTGAAGTCTTTGATACAAATAAAATAATTTAATTGATATCTGTCTTTTACAGAAAATGTTAAGATTTTTTTAAGTTGAGGATTGAACGGCACAAATCAATTGGAGTTTTTGTTGTGTACATTGACACTGGAAGTTCAATGCGGATCATTCCATCGGCATCACATGATCTGCCGGACGAAAATAACAAAATTTTGACGGAATGGAAATGATTCGAAACAACTGTATTGGTGATATTTACTGCTTCTCTTGATTTTGTGAAGGACTAGTCAATAGTTCAGCTGCCTGTCGGGACAGTTAATTTTCGGCAATGGTTTCTAGAATGCAATATCTTTGAAGTTGTTTAAAATGTAATGTATTTTATAACTATAAGTAGTACAGTCCAGCATTAAAGTTCCTAGGAAAGTAGGATAGCAACATTTTCCTGTCAATATTAGTAGGATGATGTCATACGGTTTCGCTATCAAATCAAATACAAAAACGTGTGAGCAATAATAATAAATAATAAAAAATTTGTCAAAATTCAATGAAATGTTGGGGCCGTCGTGGTCGTGATCATATGGTAGTTGGATTTACATCTACCTAATAGCATGCAATCGGTGCCTATCACCACTGATGTTGTGTAGTTCGAATCTCGATCAGGACGGGGTGTAAAACATTATATGATAAAGTTTGTCAGTGACTTGCGACAGGTCAGTGGTTTTCTCCAGGCCCTCTGCTTTCATCCACCAATAAAACGGCCGCCATGTGCACGATGTCGATATAGCTGAAATTATTGTTGAAAGTGCCATTAAACACCATCAAACAAACAAACATCAATAAAATGTTATATAAATTTTCTTTATTACCATACTAAACAGTTGATAGTTGGTATTACCACAAATTGAGCACATTGATACATTAAGTAAGTAATTTTTGAAAGAAATTTGAAGGGCTAGTTCAAATCTGGAAAGGCAAGTAAATTAATTAGTCCTAGAGAGCTCATTTTTGGTGTTTACTAGACAGATACTTATGTCTGATATATATGAAGCACATTATACTTCAGTAGATTTTGTCTTTTGTAATTTATATTGACTATAATTACATTTTTCTATTTCAAGACAATTTTCTCATTTTACTTTTTCAGAATCAGCAAGAAAACAGGAAAACACTTCAGACACTACAGTATTCCACAGGTGCACCAATATCTCCCATTCGTAAGATTGTTGTAAGTAGAAGTGAACTCTAATTATTTTGTTTTGTAAGTCTGTTTTGATAAATCTTATTGCACCATTATGTTTAATTTCTCATCTGCATCGGTGTTGTCATGGTTATCGTGCTCACCTCAAGTACGTTAGATCATGGGTTCAAGCCCAGATCAGATCACACTAAAGACTATAAAATTGGTATTTGTTGCTTCTCCTTTATGCATGCAGCGTTAAGGAGAAAGAGCAAAGACTGGTTGGCTCATAATCAGGATAATGTGTCTTGAGTGGGGGAACATGTCTATACACTGACGTCATCATCTTAGTGAAATTCAACTTGTTCTCGCCATGATATACAAATGTAGCTGAAAATATTGCTTAATTCAGTTAGCATTTAACAACTGTCACTCAATCACTGTTTATTCATCATTTTTATATAAAGTTAGTGTTAACAATAAAACAAATGCTGTGGACAAATTTGATGTCACAAAACTTTGCAAATATTTTAAAATTAAAAGTTACATATAGGTAAATAACAAAAACCAATGTTGTCATGGGAAATTGATTTTTTTCTAACTTTAAGAAACCACAGAAGAAAATTCTGATAGAGAAAGGACAGAAACCAATCACAGTGTTTGTTGACCCTCCTCGTAAAAAACTTGATGATAAAGCTAGTCAGACAGAGAAAACCAACAGGAATGGTGTTGATGCTGATGATTTGATGTCAGGTATTGAAGAATTGTTCGTCATTATAAAATCAAACTGGGATAAAGAGAGTCGACTTGTTTATTATACCCCCCGCAAACAAAGTTTGTGGGGTATATAGGAATCACCCTGTCCGTCCGTCCATGTACCTTGTAAGCGCAACTCCTCCTAAACGGCTGATTGGATTTTTATGAAATTTTACACACTTGTAGTACACTACCTGCAGATTTGCATGAAGGAATATGGTTGCTGTCCAAAATTTAAAAGGGGAGATAATTCAACTTATACTTTCACGAAAAAGGAGGGGGGGCATGTACCTTGTAAGTGCAACTCCTCCTAAACGGCTTATTGGATTTTTATGAAACTTTACACACTTGTATTACATTACCTGCAGATGTGCATGAAGAAATATGGTCGCTGTCCAAAATTTGGAAAGGGAGATCATTCAACTTATACTTTCACGAAAAAGGGAAGGGGGGGGGGCATGTACCTTGTCAGTGCAATTCCTCCTAAACGGCTTATTGGATTTTTATGAAACTTTACACACTTGTAGTACACTACCTGCAGATGTGAATGAAGGAATATGGTTGCTGTCCAAAGTTTAAAAGGGGAGATAATTCAACTTATACTTTCACGAAAAAGGGGGGGGGCATGCACCTTGTCAGTGCAAGTCCTCCTAAATGGCTTATTGGATTTTTATGAAACTTTACACACTTGTAGTACACTACCTGCAGATGTACATGAAGGAATATGGTTGCTGTCCAAAATTTAAAAGGAGAGATAATTCAACTTATACTTTCATGAAAGGGGGGGGATATACCTTGTAAGCGCAACTCCTCCTAAACGGCTTATTGGATTTTTATGAACCTTTACACACTTGTAGTACATTACCTGCAGATGTGCATGAAGAAATATGGTCGCTGTCCAAAATTTGGAAGGGGAGATCATTCAACTAATAGTTTCACGAAAAAGGGGAGGGGGGCATGTACCTTGTCAAGCGCAACTCCTCCTAAACGGCTTATTGGATTTTTATGAAACTTTACACACTTGTAGTACACTACCTGCAGATGTGAATGAAGGAATATGGTTGCTGTCCAAAGTTTAAAAGGGGAGATAATTCAACTTATACTTTCACGAAAAAGGGTGGGGCATATACCTTGTCAGTGCAACTCCTCCTAAACGGCCCATTGGATTTTTATGAACCTTTACACACTTGTAGTACATTACCTGCAGATGTGCATGAAGAAATATGGTCGCTGTCCAAAATTTGGAAGGGGAGATCATTCAACTTATAGTTTCACGAAAAAGGGGAGGGGGGCATGTACCTTGTCAAGCGCAACTCCTCCTAAACGGCTTATTGGATTTTTATGAACCTTTACACACTTGTAGTACACTACCTGCAGATGTGCATGAAGGAATATGGTTGCTGTCCAAAATTTAAAAGGGGAGATAATTCAACTTATACTTTCACGAAATGGGGGGAGGGGCATGCACCTTGTCAGTGCAACTCCTACTAAACTGCAAGCGAGGGTATCACTCAGTGAGGTCACTCACATTTCTAGTTTTAGAGTGACCAGAATTATACTATTAATGTTATTTGGCCTGATCAAAATACATGCAATATATATATATTTATGTTCTCCTTCACTATGTTCATTTGAACATAAATATTTTCTTGTCTTACAATACAGACAAACAACAGACACATGAGAGACAATTTTTATGGATTGAGCTTAATACCAGTAACCAGTTACAGAAAATATACAAAAGTTCATATTATCAGTCTGTCAAGCGACACCTGATTTTCCTGATTTTGAGCTGTTCCTGATTTTTTCCTGTATTTGTTAGATAAACTCCTGATAACTCCTGATTTTGAACTTTTTCCCCATAAAAAAAATAACAATAATATGTTGAAATTATTTTAGTGTAAAGCATCTTATCAATAAAAGGAGGTGAGGAAAATGGCCTAAGTAAGACCTTTTAGCCTGCCAATTACATTCTGATAATGACCTTCATCTGGAATCAAAAACACCATGCTTAAATTTATATATTATGGCCTGAAAGCTCTTATGTAGAGGGGAGGAAGGTGGCCATTTTTTGTTGTTGTTGTTGGTATGGTTTTATCACTTTATATATAAACAAAAATTCTGATAATCTCCTGATTTTGAACTAAAAACCCTCCTGATTTCCTAATTTTTTTAAGCCAAAAAGTGCTTGACAGACTGTATTATATGTACTCTGTTCCTTTTTACCAAACTACAAAATATAAAACAAAAATGCAATTATTAAAATGTTTATGAAAAAAAAATGTTTTATATAAACAACTAATTTATCATGGTTTTTCTTGACAACTAAAATGTGCACCAAAATACATTTAAATACCTAGATGTCGAATCACTGCTCAAGCAATTAATGCACTTCTTTACAACAAGAAATACATTTATTCTTTCTTGTCTACATAAGGAGAGTGAAATTGAACAAAATATAGCAAGTTACAATGTTAACAGCAAACAAAATGCAATTTAAAAGGAAAAAAGGGGAATTCAAAGAATAAAGATACAAAATGTACTGGTCTGCAATGCTTATTTATGTAAGACGTTCATGCAGTTGTGGAAAGAAACAACTACATCTTGCCTCAAATCATTGAATACAAAAGAGGTCATGGGATAGTGTTGGAAATCCATGTCCTTGCTTTGGGACAGACACACAAATTTGTATCTCAATCCTCTTCCTCTCGATAATTGAATCTGCAATGCCAATACAATATATTTATATAAGCAAACAATAAAAAAAACTTGCTTCCATTCAAAAAGACCACACACTATCACAGATATGAATGACAACAGAAACATGGACAGTACATTAGCAGGGTCAACGAATGACAACAGAAACATGGACAGTACATTAGCAGGGTCAACGAATACTCCTAGTTTACTGAATACCATATTACTCTTATATAATTAGGACAAAAAAATGTAACTGATACTTCTAACAGATTTGATATTAATAAGTCATTAATTCTAAAGAAATTAATGGTCTTTGTGGGAGACCAGAATAAATAGGTCATCTATTTATTGGAATTGATTATAGAATATAAAATACAAATGCAGTAATATTATACAATAATAGTCTTTTGTTGAGGTCAATACAAGTTTTTATGGACCTTAAAATCGATATTCACCGAAGCCTTGAGGCTGAGGTGAATATTGATTTCTAAGTTCCATAAAAAGTCGTATTGACCGATACAAAAGACTGTAATTGTTTTATTACATTAAAATGAAAAGTAAAAGTGAAACCAAGTCAATATGAAATTAATCACTTCATTATGACGTCATACATAATACAATGGAAAGTGAAAGTGAAAGCGAGTCAATACGAGTTTTAATCAAACAATATCAAATTTTACATGTGATAGCATGATAGCCAATAAAATTGTTTAAATAAAATCATTATGTAATAAACAGTAGTATGGAATGAAATATAAATGTCCTGGTTTATTTGATAATTACATATTAGTTCTACCAACAGATTGTCTGTATTTTTAGCAAAGAAAACTGTCTCAAATTGAAAAGAGTTAACTATATTTGCTGAATCATAGCCTTTAGACTTAACAAATAAGATTTTTCAATTATTTTACAAAAAGTCAGAAACATTAATACAAATTCATGTGAAACAAACCAACTGAGACATGTAAATACCATATGATTGTGCCAAAGGAACATCACCTTCTAGAATAGGAAAAGGATGGGTTGCGATAAGGCCGTTTTTCGGCCCAACATGGAATTAAATAAAATATGCTCAGATATTAAGGCATATACCTCTACTTTATTATAATATATTAAAAAGTTCAAACCATGCATGTGCAGACCGTGTGGCCTTGTTTCATTTTGCTTGATCGCTATCATCTGAATTCCAATCAACATCACATGCATTCAGGAAGTGTCGTGAATGATATTGTGTCTGCAACGTGGCATTGGTGTCCAAGATACCAAAGAACTGCAGCTACATGAGCACAGCAACCAATGGTTCTGGCAATTGAATTTTATATTGCACTAGATAGATTTTAAAAAATTGGGATAAACAGACAATATATACCTAACTGAATTTAGTACTGTGTTGACTAATATTTTACCTATTTTGTTCCAGTATTGTTATAAATGCTGTTATAGTGACAAGCGGAACCTTTGAACCGTAATCAAAGCGAGAGGTTTGGCAACGTAAAATCTGATTCAATCCACCATTTCTTTAGAAATGCCTGTACCAAGTTGCGGTTTTCCCAGTTTTCCGGTTGTTTACTGATTTGGTCTGTTTATTGATATATGAGTTTTGACTTTCCCTTTAGAAGATTGCTCGGTGTTCGATAATTTTGTTATTACCCTTATATACCGATGACGTCACGATTTTTGTCGTAACGTTGACTACTGCATGCTTTCATGTTGTTGCTATTCTCGGGGAATATTAGGTTGTTGTATAAGTTGCTATGTATAGAAAACAGTGGAGTTGAAAAAAAACCCATTAAATCTGCTACAATGGTAATTCATCACTTTTTCCGCCATTTTGGCACATTTCCAAGAGTAGATAACTCTGTGTATAGCCATTATAAGTTTATCACAAGAGTAAGGTGGTGCAGTCATAATTTTATTCCGTAAAGTATGTACATACATACATAGGCATACATAATGTACAAATTCTATATTAAAGCAATTATGCATTTTTACCCACAAAATATACCATTTTTTTCTAATTTTCAATATGCCTTGTACGTGGAACCATATAGATTTTTTGCATGAATACTACCTATGATATAATTATTAAGCGTGTTCCGAATGCAAGGTATAGTGAAAATTCAGTCAGAACAATGCCTTTGCTGGACATTTTCCCATAGGCGCAATGCTAATCACATAGAGTAGGGGGGTCAAAAACCAAGTTTTTTCTCAATCACAAGCCAGAGTACCAAATTATTATTATAAATTCTGAAGACTAAAATGAATAGGCTTTAGAAATATAATAATGCCGCACAGTTTACTGGAAAAAAAAATTCAGTCTCCTTTTGGACCAACTTGGCATCTTATCGCAACCCATTAAAACTTGCGGTTTTTCTCATTTTTGAATATGCTTTGCACGCGGAACCAGATAGATATTTTGCATGTACCCTTCTCATTAAGTACATGATGTATTGTATTAATGTCAAGCTGGTTCCGTGTGCAAGGCATAGTAAAAAATTAAGCTAAAAGGGGTCAGTTGATTACATTTTACCATAGGCCTAATGGTAATGCTGACCAATAGTGGTGTAAAAAGCCAACATATTTCTGAGTAGTACATCAATATTATATAAAAACTTTTGGTGTTTCAAAAACTTATAACATTGGCCTTTCGAAAAATAGTAATAAAGATGTGGTTCTGTAAAATATAATTTTACACCCTCTCCTTGGGCCGATTTAGGACCTTATCACAATACATCCTTTATGATTGGAAAAAAAATTGTCTCTTTTGTCATAAATGTGTGTGTTAAATTTAGCTTGAAAAATGAGTATGTTGGTTAAACTTCAAATTGATGATATTTTTTATTGAAAGTCCAAAATAAAAAAGGAAGTGACAGAATATAGTTGATTTATGATATTTAATGCAACTTTCAACAATATTTCAATTATAATGTAGTGGTCAGAAACCACTGACCTGTCGCAAGTCACTGACAACTTTATCACATATTATTATACCTCATGAATATTAATAAGGATATACTCTCTTTCTATTGGTTACGCTTTGTCATGTGATTTTATTTTATTTTCCACGGTATGACCACTAAATCTTCCAAAGAAGTCATTATTTATCACATGTTCTTACACTGACCTGTAGATAATGACCAATTGGAAAAATTAAAATGGCGACCGATTAATCCCGTTTCGATTGAAATATGGAATAGTATACAATTATTGCACTTCATTGAACATATTCAACAATAATTCTTATAGAATTAAAGTATATCGTTTCCGTACCTTTTGATTAGAAAAGGGCACTGCCACCTGTTTTTTTTTTATTCGTTCACAACTCGATGAACTTTTCAATCTGCAAGCCGTAACTACGATGATCCACCATCTTGAAAACGTGAAATTCTACATGTCATATTTACAAAAAATATACAAAAATAATTAAAATGCCTACCTTGTAAATGTATTTTAGTTAAATCTTATTAAAATTGAAGCGTACACAAAGTCAAATGACGCCTGAACTGGAAGTCTTCATATGACGTCATGTTGTTAATGTTTCAAAGTCGTCAACAACATTTCGCGGAATTTTAATTTGTGCGATTTTTAGACCAGGGAATAATTCATTTTTATCTACAATATTGAATTTAAGAATTATAAGTATTAAACGGTTCTATTTCGGTATAATAAAACAATTGATTACTCCCTAAGAAGTCAATACCAGGATATGAGGACCTCTCGACTTGTCACTCTCGGTGACCTGACCAAGGCCAACAGCCGTGGTCAGGTCAGGTCACCTTGAGTGCCAAGTCTCGAGGTCCTCATATCCTGGTATTGACTTCTTAAGGAGTAATTATTTGTATAATGTTGTATCGAGTACACCTCACCATGAACGGGTTTCAAACTCACAACTTAGTGGTGATAGGCACTAATTGCATAGGTAGTTGTAAATCCAACTACCATACGATCATAACCACGACGGCTCCCAACAGAATATATATGCTTTGAAGAAGTACAATAAGTACAAGGTTTAATTTAACTGTATTTTATTTTAGATGAAGTTTCAGAATCATACTGGAAAGAATTGGCAGAAGAAAGAAGAAAGGCATTAAATGAATCATTACATGAAAATGAACAAGTAAACATTTAAAGCAAATATATTTTGTCAAACATATTCAATGATTCTCTTATTTTGCTACTGGTGTATAAGAAAAAGTCTTTTATTTATTAGCTAATTATAACCTGTCTGAAAGAGTAATGTGAGCTATTGCTTTTACTTTGCATCAGTGTTTGTCATTGTTGTTAACATTTCCTATTTCATCGTCTGCATAATTATTTTTTTCTATTTCAGCTACATAAAGAAGTCTCCGAGTTAAAAGAGGAGAACGAAAAGTTGTCTAAAGTAGCAGGTCAAGCTGAATACTTTGCTAATGTGCTTAAGGTAAGTACCAGTAGACAGTAGTCCTTTGTGTTGTGAATGCATTCAAGTTATTAAATCTCTGATAGCCAAACTAATTTACCAACAGAATCTTACAAGCATTATTCAAATTCAACATCTTTGGTGACAACACATTTGTTTATGAAATGCATGTTACTTTTAGTGCTAAACCAATTGAGAAAAAGTGGTTTATGTGTGTAAATGAGAGAAAATAAATTTGCCATTTTGCAATAGTGTTAACCGTATGGTTATGTAGCAGTTCCTTGGAAACAGAACTACATCAGTGGTGTAATGGTTAACGTGCTTGTCTCAAGTGATGTAGCTTGTGGTTTCGAGCCCCAGTCAAGTTAAACCAAAGACTATAAAATTGGTATCTGTTGCTTCTCTACTATGCATACAGCATTAAGGAGTAAGAGCAGACTGGTTGGCTGGGAATTGGGATAATAAGTCTGAGTGGAACGACATAGGACTGTTGTTTCAGAGAACTAGCACTAAAAAAATCCAACTAAGCAAGTTGGTCTAGTGCACTAAAAGCAGACATCATTATCATCTCATTGAAATTATCTTGTTCATGCTCTGATAATAGCTGAAAAATTACTTATTTTGAGTTAAACATCAATCACTCCTTGGAAACATGTATTGAGTTAAAACACAATACCACTCTACATTTAAATAAGCAGAAAAGGATCTTAAAGTACCCTAGATACATGTATACATTTTTTTTTTAGATGCATTATAATAATACATGTACAGGTTCTAGGAATATATCTGATCTGATTCGGGTATGCAATGTATTCACTTAAAAAAAAAAATGGTCTCACATTGTATTATACACACCCAAAAAAAACCAATTTCTTCCAACAATTTATAAACATTATGTATTTAGTTATTTAGATGGAAAATATTTTTCTTCTGTGCTTTGTGTGTGATTAATTTACATTTTGGTTAAGAAAAAATTGTGGGTTAATCAACTGGATTAGAAAGTGATTAATTTTGCAGACCTTTTAATAAGGGGTGGTACCAGGTACTTTTACCTGCCTAAAATGGTCTTTGGTACCTTCTGATTTTAAAGAGTGCTGTATAAGATACTCATGAAAATTCTTCACATTTTAATTTTTTTTTAAAGTACCGCCTGTAAATAGTGAAGTACTGGTACACTTAAAAAATATTTAAAGCTCTGAATTTGTGTATATTTGTATTGTAGGATGTTTTAGGAGCAGACGACGATGAAGAAGAAGACAAAGAAGTTATAAATAGTACAGACAGTGATGATAAATGTGATGCTTCAGAACAAAACTCTAACAATGAAATAATAGAATCTAATAACTTACTGGTAGACAATTGTGTGGAAAAAACAGAGTCAATTCATTCTGATGAAATATTACAGGAATCTGAGTCAGAGGGCAAACATACAATAATGAAAGGTAAAAAATCACCTGATAGTATTGTCACAAACTACATCAACAATTTTAACTTCAGTTATTATAGCAAGACATGTTATTTTTTCATTAATTAAAAAAAGTTTTTTTTTTTTATGAGCTTTTAAATGGGGTGCACAGGAAGCAATCTTCTTCCAAGATAAAGTGAGAAGTGACTTCTCTTTTTAAGGGGTAGTGACAGATGTTGGAACATGGCAGGCACAGAGATAATTGTTGAAATTACTGCTAAAATTCAATGTTTTCAATTTTGGTTTCTCCTTCATTTATACAATTTCATCTGGAATTATTTACCACTATTCAGCAACAGAAAACATAAACTAAAAATAAACTACCCCATATTAGTTAATATCCTACTCATGTGCCTTTACTAGACACTGTTATAAAAGTAGCCAGTTGAATGGTACTTATAATAGGGAATAGTCTAAAATTAGCATGGTTTTATTAGATATCTCAACAGTAGATGAAATAACTACAAACATTTTCAGGATAATATTAATGAAATAAAAAAAAAATATACCTAAATGTTTTAGATATTTATTTGCCAAAGCAATTTAACTAGATGCTGTCTGGTACCTGTTTTTCTGAATATCATTAGCATTTGACATCGTTATATTTTCCTTTTTGAAGACAAGAGTTATTTGTATTCATCCACAGTACCAAAGGTATGCATGCCATTATAACTATAAACACCAATATATTTTAATTTCAGATGAGAAACACAAAACAGAATCTGTCCAAGTAGAATCAACTTCAGAGGAAGTTTCATCAGACCAGATACCCTGATTAACATTGTTCTGTCATTTATCAAGGTGTACTTACATTGGAAACAAATGTTGTCATAAAATACAATGCTCAGGGATCTTTTATTATTTTATAATCTTTTTAACTAAAAATTTGAAAAAAAGTTATTTGGTGGTTTGAAATTGTGTTTAATTATATTTTTTATTTAATTTCAAGAGGTTTTTTAAGTGACTATGTACAGAATATATACTATTTTAGTGAATTTAATGTATAAATGAAACTGATGAATAAAGTGTAATAAATTCTAAAAACAAATGTTCTAGAATTTCAAAAATATGGAGAAAATGAAATGCTCATCTAATAGACAATGTAATGAATGATCTCATAATCTTAGGAATAAAATATGTTATTTAGTTAGTGTTAGGTAAAGCTATACTTGCTGTGGACAGCACAATTTCTGTATCAGAAAAATATAAATATGTTGTTAAATGATCTCTTATTATTATCTCCCCTTGATGGGTTGACAATTGTTTTTCATTGTTGATAATTGAAATTGAAATATATTGTAAATCATTAAAAATTGAATGGATAATATGTTGAAATATATAAATTGTTGAATTAGCAGATTTCAATTAATAAATTATATACTCAATGATTCCTGCATAAAAAGAAGATCATGAAGTTTGCACTTCCATTAAAGATGACTACATACATTTCCAATTGTGTACTTTTATAATTTTTATTTTATATTTTTTTTAGATTGTGAGAAATGCTGTGTCTTACATAAATTTACATTTTTCTCATACCATTTTCAAATGAATGTTTAATTAAATACTTCCACTTACTAATCTTTCATATAACCTATTGACCTGTATCAGAATCGAATTTAGTTTTTATCAATTTAGCAAATAATCAGAGTCATGAGTAAATGAATTTGCTTGTTTAGTATGTTGCTTTGTTAATTTGCCAAAAAAAAATATGTATCAAATCAAACATAGCAGGAACTGCTTTTTTTAATTGAAAACTAAATATTACTGAAAGTTGTAATATCCAAGTAAAAAAAGGTTGATTCCAGGAAGTGTGATTTTTAACAAGTGGGTTTTTATGAAGGGGAATTCTAGATCTAGTATTTTCATGTGTAAAAATTACTTTCACAAAAAAAAATCACATTTATTTACACAAAAGTTAGGGAAAACATATAAAGTACTTTGTTTTACAAAATAGAAAAAATGTCAGCATTTTGTAGTTTTTGATTTATATTAACAATAAGGAAACATCATTTATGCATAATTAAGGAGTATAACTCTTGAATGATACAAGTCTGAAACCTCAAAATTATTTCACCTGCATGTTATCCATCTTAATTTAATCTTAAAATTTGTTAGATTTAAATTTATTTCAGAAACTTAAGATACTGCTAAAAAAAACATTGACAGTGTATGCCTTACCGTCTGCCCTTCATCAAAACAGTATTTTAGTTTAACTCCGCTGAAAATTGTGTTATTTATGTTGAAATTTTAAATGAGCATTTTCTATTTAACATAATAAAAATAATGTTATGAAAGGCAGTGGTCGTATAAAAAAAAAAGGGTAGTTTCAATTTTTAATGTAATGTCACGAAATTGTTAATTTGAAGTCCTTATTTTTTACTTTTCCATCTAACCAGTGTATGTTATAAATATAGTATTTGACAAATAGCTATATAGTTTTGCAAGTTATTTTACCAAATGTTTAGTTCAATAAATACAGCAAACAAAATTATAGGTTTTATTGGAATTAAAAATAAATTATTATACAAATTTCTATTTTTTTTTATACTGACATTTTATGATTCCATTTTATTGCATCAACAGTGTATTACTGTAACATTTTATTTTCATCTCTAAAGAAAGTCAATGTCATGTTGTACATTGTAGTTGACTAGGTGAGTGGTGACCAGCTGGAAATATATAAACAAAAATATCCATGTTGGGTTCATTATTGAGGACAATGTAAAACATTCATTTTATGTCTATGGGTTATGTCTTTGTTGTAAATGTCAATATTTCAAATGATATTAATTATTATACTAAATTTTAAATGGCTGTATATATGTATGTACATATTAGATTTGAAATGTCTTCTTGTTATTAAATATGTACCATTACTGATTTTCAGACTTTATTAAAACAATAAATGTAATATATGTTGTACTTGTATGTTTTATCAGACCAAAATAAAGAAATTCAAAGAATGTACATTGGTTGTATTAAAAGTAATATTTCACAAATTAAGGTTAGTTATAAAAATATTTATTGTTCCTCAATGATGGATGTCCCAAAATTTTGACCAACTCAAAAATTATCAAGCTAATGACTTGACATTTTAAAATTGAGAACTGTTCTAGTAAATTAAACCAAACTTTGAAGATAAGATTCTTGTGAATAAGGGGTTCAGATTTAAGAGTTATCTAAAATACGGTATGAACTAAGGATCCCAGTTTTCGGTAATAAAAAGAGAAATTTGAGCAAATCCATAGAAGGTGACGGTGATATATTATAAGTATTCAAATAATTTTGTAGGTATATGTAGGGTTGCCAAGTGAATTGTTGATACATAATTCCTTTATCAAGCAGTCTATGTAATGTGATTTACACACAAAAATGATATTGGTAGGGGCCTTGTCTGCAGGGACAACAACATATTTGTCATGGAGGTGAGACAAGTCTTTAGCAACATTTGGGTCTTTAAAAATAGATAGCTCATCCATGCATTGAGTTTTTTAAATTCTAATTTGTATTAATGACTCACACTTTTCAACCTTTTAGAAAGAGTGTCCAAGTCCTCCTCTTCATGTTTTGCCCATTGCCTGGCATAAACCTCGTTGGAACCCATAAGAATTATAAAGTTATGTTTTCAGTTTATGGATTTAGACTCTTGCAACACTTAACTTTATAATGATTTTATTGTCAATATCTATACAATTGGATTGGGAACAAGTTTTTACAAGTTACTAGTCCCTCTCCATACAAATACATTAATAATATAAATAAAACAAATCAAATGACAGCAATACTTAAAGGACCAGGCTACTCTGTCAGGTAAGCTTGAAAAGTTTTTGTGATTTCAGATATACAAAAATGTAGTTATATACTATGGTACATAATATATTAATCAAACAGAAAGGGTACTCTCTGAATTTTAAAACCACAGAGTATATATTTTGTATAAAAGGAAAAAACACATGGGTTATGGATATACTTTGATGCTGGATACAGGCCTTGTGATGGTGTTGGTGAAACAATTAAATGTTTTTATACTGCAATGTTCTATTTGAGCAGTCAAAATGCATTGACAGTATATTTACAAGTGATAAACGGTCACTGACCGTTTATAACATTTAGGCCATGCCTACTTGACCTGAAATGCTGCAAAATATTAAGGATTAATGGGTTGAAAGAGAAACCTCATAAAATAAAATTTTGAGGTCATATGAAACTCTCAGCAGAGAACGTAAACACTGGACGTTATTTCGCAACAAATATGTTTCAATTTTGGATAGAATTCAACAAGAAATTATTTCAAAGGTATGTGATGTCTTTTTTTTTTCTATCGTACTTAAATAGATTAATTTGATGTGCTTAAGAGATTTTGATTGGATAAAAAATTGATGTTATTTTCCATAAACAAAATTTTTAACCGGAAGTCACATGTTGGGGTCTCAATTGGGAAAATTTTTAATTTTATTATTACCTGTCAAAATATTTTTAGAACAAGAAAAAATTAATTAGGAATTAATTCATAAGGATTGATCACAATTTTTAGTTCGGTTCATTCGAAATAAACTCAAAATTGTGGTACACACCCTTGTGTAACCCGCGAATATACCACATTTTTTAGTTTATTTCTTCATGAACCGACAAAAAAATTGAGATCAATCCTTAATTTCAATGGACATGTTGTGGATTTAAAGAATTACTCGGCAAAATCAGTTGGGGTTAACTAACTTTTTAAATAATTTAGATATTGGTAGTAATATCCATTAAAGTATCACTAATGATTGCAGTATAAAGACAATAACAGTGCATTGACTTGACATAAAATTCGAATGCTAGACATATCGGCACTGGGACAAATCGGCACCAGGACATATCGGTACTGAGACAAATCGGCACCGGACTTCAGACAAATCGCCACCTTCACTGACAATTCGGCACTTTGGACAAATTTTAATGTATTTTCATGTTTATTCATGTGTAAATACCGGCACAGTCTTTCAAAAGTCTGCATGCACTGATGATGTTGGTGCTATAGTTGTCCCACAAAGAGAAAAGTTTACCCTGGGTTTGTCTGGAACTCTTTCGTTGATGACGTTTTAGCTTTCCTTCGCTGACCAGTTTCAGTTGCAGTATGATGGCGGTTGTCTAATTGGTACAGCTCGGCAAACCTATAGACCCACTACAGATTATTTCAAATACAGCTTTCTGCCAACAGTATGCGTCTGGAACTCCTTACTAAACAGTATGGTCGTATCAGGTCAGTCTCTGGATCAGTTCAAAACTCTGATCCAGGGGTACAAGTTCTAATTTTTCAGATGGAATATCGTAGGAAGTAGAAGTAGAGGCAATAAGACGGCACCTTTCCCCTAGTCTAGGACGTGCTGGACTGCTTGGTTGCTGACAAAGGAATGTGTCAGTGATGTGTTCGGCTGGCAAGAACGGTAATAAAATATTTTTATCTATAAATTGTAACAAACGACGTTCGGTCTCTGTAATATCTGTCTGGAACTTCAAAGGGAAATGAACGTCATAGTACCAACGTACGTAGTCTATTTGTAGGTGGTTGTTTATTTTTATCATGCACACCATTGGTTGTTTTTTCTACACCATCTCTATGCTATTGTTTGTTGGTAGTTACCGCCATATGCTTTTGGTTGCAATTGGTGCATGCTGAGAGTGAATGATAACCATGAATTGTGGGAATAAGATGAAATTTAATTTCGATTTTCCGCCTAGTGTACCCGAGGTTAAGAAAAGGTGGCAGAAATATTCAAAAGAGGTTCGTAAATGTTGCTATTTTCCATGATTCTATAATTCGTTAAAATTCAGAGGTATTTCTAAGTAGAAGAAGAGTTATTTCTCTCTACAGTTGTGTTGCATTTTAATTGATAACGGAATATGAAGTAATTCACTTTTTTTGTGCCGGTGTTACATACTCATTTTTCCCCACCGGAAAAATGAGTATATACTAGTTTTTCCCCCGGAAAGATCAGTATATACTCATTTTTTTCCCCGGAAAGATCAGTATATACTCATCTTTCCCCCCTGCTTTTTAGGGGGAAATCTGAGTATATACTGAAGTTTCCCCCTCATACTCAATTCTCCCCCTTTGCACTGATAAACTATACAACCAAATACAATTTTGGTTTAGGGGACGACCATTCGATTATGAAGGGGGAGGGGGAGGGGCTTGGAAGATTTTTAAAATAAATATTTTGACCTGGAGTATGTTGAAAATAAATATTTTGATCTCGAAGATGGAGAAAAAAACAATTTTAATCCCTCAGATTTACTCCAATCCAGGATAGAAAATACCACAAAAATGGAAATAAATAATTTTATTTGGCCTATGTAAAAATAAATAATTTAATCCTGAAAATACCGAAAATAAATATTTCGATTAGAAAAAATCTTCCAAGCCCCCCCCCTCCCAAATCAAATGGTCGCCCCCTTATATAAAAGTAATAAATTTTGGGTATTTAGAACTCAGCTTAATTGTCCGTTTTTCTGTCTGTTTGTCTTGCTGTCTATAACTCCTCATTTAACTGCACAATGGTTTGATGAAACTTTACTTTCACCCTCCATGACCCATCCCCAAACTTTTTTTAATTCCAAATGTGTATATTTTGAGATTTTAAATGTTAATAAGCATCATATTGGGATGGAGCCGAACAGTGAGGCTTTAGAGGGACCCACTGCGTCCATTTGGACCGATTTTCATTTGATAGAATGGGCTCATTAAAAAGGTTCCGACACCAGATCATAAATGCATTGTACAGTGTATATATGATTGATTACATGGAGATTTGTCGGTGGACCAATTGGTTATATATAGACACGGGCTTGAATTCATGAGAATTTGCTGTTTTTATTGATTTTAGCAATTTTACTATCCAAGGCCGTATACGTACAATTTTAATAGTAAAATTGCAAAGCAAAAAATAAACCCAGTAAAATTGTAAAAATTAATAAAATCACAAAATTCTCATGAATTCAAGCCCGTATGATCTGCCCGTGATCGCTATTGCTTTATAACGAGGTTCATATACATGTGTGTGTTTAGATACCATCATATTACACCTTTTTTTTCGTCAGACCCTTTACAAATTAAGTAGCGGTCCATTTAAGAACCATGCAATTTTGAAAGAAAACAAAACACCCTTTAAAAGGCTTCATATTTTTACTTTTGTATATTTTATAGCTTGGTGGGTGTATAAAACGAAATGGATAACAATTTGTTCAAAGTGACTGGTCAGATACTCGAACTTTAATGTGTAATAAGTTCTGTTGTATTTCTTCACAAGGTATCCCCCTTTGTCATTTTTTTTTTACAATGCATTCTATTAAATTCTTATCTCCCATGACCAGGGTTTATTTGTAAAAAGAGCCACATGCATATGGTATTGTATTCTAAACAAAACACAAAGAAATATGTTAGCTCTCAACCAATGAATCACCTATTGCATAATTCTTAGCTGGAGTGGTACTTAATAGGTATACATCCGATTTGATGATAAATATTTGCATATTAATTATTACTATTTTTTAGTTACTGTTCTTTTTTACAGAAACGTTAAATGCATTGTTCTTTATTCAATAAATTCTTCATTTGGTCCCCTTTTGTATTTTAGCTCATCCGACTAAACAGTCAGGGTGATCTTGTGCCATCACTTGTCCGTCATCCGTCGTCCGTTAATATTTCACATTTGGATCTTCTTGAGAACCACTGAGCAGAATTAAACCACGCTTGGTAGAGGTGTTCCCTATGAGGTCTTGTCCTACACCAATTTTGCTACGTTTTATGCCGATTCGTCAAAAAATGGCCATCAGGAGACATTGGAAACATTGTTAGTTTTTCAATAATCTTTTTTCAAGAACCACTGAAGCAATGGTATGGAAACGTGATTTGTATGTTCATTTTAAGGTCCTTGACAGGTCTTGTTGCATTTTGAGCCCATCGGAAATTCAAAATCGTTGCCAGCGGAGGTCAAAGTTTGCTTTGAAACCATATGTAAAGCAACATTTTCATGGTCTACTTGAAAAACACTGAACAGAATTTAACCACACTTGGCAGAGGTGTCCACTGTTATGTCCTGCGCAAGTGTTGTTACTTTTCATGCCGATTCGTAAAATAATAAATAAAAGAAGAATATGTCTGAGGACATGGAGTTCCCCGCTTTCAGCTAAGTGGGCCTAACTTCCAAGCCGTATATGGGATCTGGCTGAAATTGAACTTGACCTGCATATTATGGCTGTAAACATTGTCTTGAAATTTCAGAGTCCTTTACAGGTGATAATGCTTTTTATGCCGATCGGACATTCAAAATGGTCGACAGCGAAGGTCAAAATTGCTTTGAAAACCTAGGAATTACATTTTCGTCATCTGAACCACTGAACATAATTAAATCAATTTAACTTTGAGGGTGTTCACTATGAGGTACTACACAAGTGTTGTTACTTTGGTGCAGATCAATAGGAGACTTTGAACATTCTGATTGATCGATTTTCAAGAACCACTGAATGCATTGGGGGGAATTTATTAAAGTACTAGTAGTCGTCCTCCTCACTACCTTTCTCACCCTTCCTCTCCATCCTCCTCCTCACTGCCTCTCCATCCACTACCTCTCCCCTCCATCCTTCCCCTCATTACCTCTCTCCCTCCTTTCTTCCCATCCTCTTAACTACCTCTCTCCCTCGTTCTTCCTCTTCTCTACTTTTCTTCATTCTCACTACCTCTCTCCCTCCTTCTCCCTCATTCCTCTCCATCCACTTCCTCACTACCTCTCTCCCTTCTTCTCCTCACTAGCTCTCTCCCTCCTTCTCAGTCATCCTCCTCACTACCGCTCTCCTTCCTTCCTCTCAATCCTTCTCACTACTTCTATCCCTGCTTCCTCTCCCTCATTCCTATCCATCCTCCTCACTACATCTCTCCCTCCTTCCTCTCAATCTTCCTCACCACCTCTCCATCCTTCATTCCTCTCAATCCGCCACCTCATTACTTCTCTTCTCTTTCCTGTAATATTATCACCCACCTCATTTTCTGTCTTTCTTCCGTCTCCATCCTCCTTATTGACTCTTCCTCACTGCCTTTCTCCCTCCTTCTCCATTCTCTTCCTAATTACCTTCTCCGTATACTTTTCTTCTCCGTCCTCATCATCCTCCTCCTTATTACTTCCTCCTCACTACTTCTCTCCTTCTCGTTTACCTTTGTCACTTCGTCCTTTCTATCATCTTCCTTCAAATCTCCTCTTTACTACCTGTTTCACTACTTCCTCATCATTATACTCCTCACTATCTCCATCCTTTTCCATATTGACTCCCTCCCTAATTCCTCCCCGTCATCCTCCTTATTTAATACCTCTATCCCTCCTTCCTCTCCATCATCTTTTTACCATTCTCCCTCCGTCCTCTCTATTCTTCTCTTTATATTCCTTCCTTCCTGCCTTTTCCTCATACCTGTCAGTTGTGCCTTCCAGCACTTAGCAGACTTGGGTTTTTCTCACTTGCACTTAGGAAGATCGCTTTATCACTCAAGTGTTTTTCCCATCCTTTCCTCCTACCACCTTATCCGTTCTCACTCCATGTTCATACTTGCCTTAGTTATTACTATCATCATTGTTGATACCCTCTTTCGTCCACATTAAACTATTATGTCTTCCACCATATAAATGTATAGAAGTGTACACAAGAAAAACCCTATTAAAATAGGAGAGGGGGAAATATTAGTATGGGGGGAAAAACTAGTATGTGTTAACTTATACTTGGTTTTCCGGGGGGGGGGAAATTCAGTATATACTTATTTTTCCGGGGGGGAATCTCAGTATATACTCATTTTTCCGTGGGGGAAAACTGAGTATATACTCATTTTTCCGGGGGGGAAAATGAGTATGTAACATCGGTTTCATTATTATTTTAGCAGGAATGGTATGTCAAAATACATGTTACTAAGTTCATATTAAACTCCCGTAAAAATAAAGGTTTATGGACAGTGTTAACACTCTTCCTCTCACGATCAACACCACAACATGGCTGACATATTGATAAAAGTCGGCGTTAAGCACAAATCAATCAATACTCTCAGAATCATCATGTGAATGTCCATGCTGGAATAAGACATATTAGCTCGATATGAGAGTGAAACAGTCACATGATATATGTCTGTAGTATTGACCGGTGGTTATTCACTCTAATTTATTTGCCTAAACTAGCATCATATACCTCCATCACAAGTTTATCTCTTTCGTCTGGCAATATGAACATTTAATACTGACAAAGTTTCCAATTACTCAGCTAATTTTATAGTACAATGTATTGCAAATTCAATTTGTAAAACCATCATTAGAATAGTTTGAAAAGTTGAAAACAAAGTTCTATTCTATATCTAGTATTTTTTTCTTTATCTATATATCTAGTTATTTCTTATCATTATATTCTATATCTAGTAATTTTTTTCCTTTATCTAGCTAGTAATTTTTTTCTTTATCTTTATTATCTATATCTACCACGTAACAGTGACAACTACTTTTCTATATAACTGAGTTTTATATTATTTTGTCCTTTTCAAAAGATTGTATCTAAAATAAATATACAATATATATATAAAATAAGACAAATGTTTGTTTTGATCAATTAAAAGATTTCCAATAGAAAATTTTAATTAAGGATTGATCACAATTTTTTTTCGGTTCATGAAGAAATAAACTCAAAAATGTGGTACACACTGGGTAACCCGCGAACGCAAGGGTGTGTACCACATTTTTGAGTTTATTTCGAATGAACCGAACAAATAATTGTGATCAATCCTTATAAATTAATTCCTAATTAATTTTTTTTCTTGTCCTAAAAATATTTTGACGGATAATAATTGCTTAAAAAGAATTAAAATTAAAAAATTTCCCAATTGAGACCCCAACATGTGACTTCCGGTTAAAAATGTTATCTATGACATGATGGATAACAAATTCTAACCAATCATATTACAGCATTTGCTACAAATTTATTTATTACTACATAACAAAATTTTAAAAAGCAGGACAATTTAAATTTAAGAAAGGGAGATTATTTGAACTATTTAGATCACGTTTCGAGATAAATTTGAAAAGCCTCTTGAATACAGCATCTTAAAACTACAGATATGTTGCTTTAGCGAAGATGAAGAACGTGGTCGATTTTATGATCCATAGGTCAATGTTACATCGTACTTTATGTACTTTTTTACTCTAGGAGACTTTATTTCAACATCATGAAACTTTGCTGCCTGTGTGATCGAAAGTATGCATGATGGTTTCCACCACAGTTGTGTTGTTTTGTTGTTTGTTCGAGTATCTACATTTTCACACACAAATGTTCTGTTTACAACATTTCGATGATGTTTCCTTCTAGTATTGTTGAAGAGAAATATTTACTTTTTTGTTGAACTTGCATGAAAAAACTTACTGGAAAAAAAAACTCCTGGAGTCAGTTTTTACAAGCAATAGAAATATTTCTGCTTGTTTAAACTGTTTAAATTCCGCAGCTTGATGTAATCAAACAAAAAAGCCATCGTACAAAATAATTATATATTGTGTTCTTTCTCTCAAGATATAATAATATATATATTGTATGTTGTAGATATCTGATACATCGGAAACGTACACAAAATTGGTTGGTCCAAATTATAGTCCATCTAGGATTGTTGATCCAAACTATAGTCCAATAAATAGGATGGTTGATCCAAGCTATCATCCATCTATGATGGTTGATCCAAACTATAGTCCATATAGAATGGTTGATCCAAACTATCGTCCATCTAAGATGATTGATCCAAACAATCGTTCGTCTGGAATAGTTGATCAAAACGGTCATCCATCTGGGGTGGTTGATCCAAACTATCGTCCATCTGGGTTGATTGATCCAAACTATCGTCCATCTGGGATGGCTGATCCAAACTATCGTCCATCTGGGATGGCTGATCCAAACTATCGTCCATCTAAGATGGTTGATCAAAACTATCGTCCATCTGGGACGATCGATCCAAACTATCGTATATCTAAAATGATTATTCCAAACTATCGTCCATCTGGAATGATTGCTCCAAACTATCGTCCATTTAAGATGATTATTCCAAACTATTGTGTATCTGGGATTATTAATCCAAACTATCGTCCATCGCATGGGAGGGCTGATCCAAACGATCCTCAATCTAGGACCGCTGATCCAAATTATCCTCAATCTAGGACGGCTGAACCAGACTGTCCCCAATCTAAGACGCGGAATAAATTTGACAACAGACGTAGATGTACAAGTATAAGTAAGTTTGTTATCAAGTTAGTTTTATAGTTCTGTTGTTTTAGGACGGAAACACTTGTTATCAAGTTAGGTTTATAGTTCTGTTGTTTTAGGACGGAAACACTTGTTATCAAGTAAGGTTTATAGTTCTGTTGTTTTAGGACGGAAACATTTGTTATCAAGTTAGGTTTATAGTTCTGTTGTTTTAGGACGGAAACACTTGTTATCAA
>MJUT01054254.1:168384-178821 GCA_002080005.1 Gigantidas platifrons | reverse complement strand
GATTTACAGCATTAGAAGTAACAGATCAAGCCCTGAACCCACGATTTACAGCATTATAAGTAATCAATACACAACCAAGGATGAACTGTAGTATTTGTTTGTTGTCATGCCAACCTAGAATATTGGTTTTTATAATCTCAGTACTTCATGGTTTGTGATAAAAATACAAGATGAACTGTGAGCTAATGCTCACTTATAATACCCCCGCATATATGTTCAATGTGTATAAAAATCAACTAAGTCGGCAAACAAGAAGTAGGAATCTGACGGGTCCAAAAACACTTCCCACAATATGGCATACCTATATGAAGCTTGTGACCAAATATCAGATTTCTGCCATCAAAAGTTGCTGAGAAAAATATCTTGGGATGGACAGAAGGACAGATGGATGGAAGGTCGGACAGAGGTAAAACAGAATACCCCCCTCCAAAGGAGCGGGGGTATAGTAACTGTAGTTAAAAAAAAAGGTCAAGACAGACATTATCCATAATATCACAAGTCTGTTATTCTTTTTATGGGTAACGTCATGATGGGTTTGACATCATACTGACTGATACTTTTCATTGTGACATCATACTGACTGATACTTTTCATTGTGACATCATACTGACTGATATTTTTCATTGTGACATCATACAGACTGATACTTTTCATTGTGACATCATACTGACTGATACTTATCATTGTGACATCATACTGACTGATACTTTTCATTGTGACATCATACCGACTGATATTTTTCATTGTGACATCATACTGACTGATACTTTTCATTGTGACATCATACTGACTGATACTTTTCATTGTGACATCATACTGACTGATACTTTTCATTGTGACATCATACTGACTGATACTTTTCATTGTGACATCATACTGATTGATACTTTTCATTGTGACACCATACTGATACTTTTCATTATGAGAGCCAGTCTGTTAAATCAAGACAGACATTATCTCTAGTATTGCAGCAATTCCAAAAGGACCAGCTGTGATACTAGTAATAATGTATGTCAAGATCTTCAAAACAGGCACTATTGTTTTTATCAGTGACTTCAAAATGTGTTTGACATCACTTTGACCAATAATTTTCAATATCAGTCAATTCTTGCACATGTGAGTTATGAACTGACTTAACATTTTTGTGGATCAAGGTCGATTCAGTGATCCAGACTTTATCAGTGGTACACATCAAAGGGAAAATGTCCAATTTACTGATAAATAAAATAAAACTAGCACTGTGAGTGACCTCACTGAGTGATACCCCCCACTTGCAGCTTAGTAGGAGTTGCACTCACAAGGTGCATACCCCCCCTTTTCGTGAAAGTACAAGTCAGTGTTCAATCTAGAAATTGGTCACAGGGGGTCATGTTGGCCCAGGCAATGTTTGACAGGGGGCCAAATCTGGAAGTTAAGGGTCAACGTCAAAAGACAATGGACATCAAGTGATGTTAATACATCTTGTGTAATTGGGCTATAACCATATCTTGTCGATGAGTTTGTGTGAATAAAGGAGTTTGAATTTGAATTTTAAAATTCGTAGCGATTGCTTCGTTTTGGTTTTCATCAGTGGCTGTGGGTTTTGCTCTTTTCTCCCCAGCGGGAGCAAAATATGATGATATATGCTTCATTCATGACTTTGACCTGTCAGTGTCACGCATCATGCTTAAATTTACCTTGACAAACAAATTCTCAACGTGACTTGGACGCTTGTGAAAACGACTTTACATAAAGCTCTCTACTGACACAGATAAAGACTTTGTAAAAACCGGACATATTTCAGGACTGATTTCCTGAATTTATTATCGGGACGATCTCAAAAGGTAAAAAAAAAGCAATGCGCCCGATTTGGCCCAGTTGACCATTTCAATCGCACCAGAAAGACAAAAATCACGGGAATGGCGCACTCTAGATTGAACACTGTAAGTTGAATGATCCCCCCCTTTTAAATTTTGGACAGCAACCATATTCCTTCATGCACATCTGCAGGTAGTGTACTACAAGTGTGTAAAGTTTCATAAAAATCCAATCGGCCGTTTAGGAGGAGTTGCGCTTACAAGGTACATGGACAGACGGACAGTATAAGTTGAATGATCTCCCCTTTTAAATTTTGGACAGCAACCATATTCCTTCATGCACATCTGCAGGTAGTGTACTACAAGTGTGTAAAGTTTCATAAAAATCCAATAAGCCGTTTAGGAGGAGTTGCACTTACAAGGTACATGGACGGACGGACAGGGTGATTCCTATATAACCCCCCAAAGTTTGTTTGTGGAGGGTATAATAAAGATAACAAGACTTTCACTATCACAGATAATTTTAATCAAATAAATATATAAATATGAGTTAAAAACATAAATTAATAAATTCTAACTACAATTTGTAGATTAATGTAAAAATAAAATAAAACTGTGGAATGAGAACAAATGGAATTCAACAACTAGAACTATTGAAGGACTTGTGTCCATTGAAATTAATAATAATAATAATAATATGGATAAATACGAAAAAAAATTAAAGTAGAAATTCTCTTAGAATATTACTTTAAAAAATCTACAAGCATTGTAGAATTATTGTAGTATGATTTTCTTTGCATGACATAAGTATACTTAAATACAAAACCTACACGTAAACACTTAAATCCAACAAAAAGTAAAAACAAAATAAAATATCACATTTTCTCATTAATTGGACGGAAAGTATAATACTATCACAATTAAAAAATATTGGTAACAAAATCACAAATTTAAATCAAAATTAGTGTAGGAGATCAGAGTAATCTCCCTTTAGTCTCATTCACAGAGTATTCTAACTTTAGTCTCATTAACAGAGTAATCTCCCTTTCAACTCATTTACATTGCCTTTGATTTTTTGTGCAATATTTTGTTTTTATTCAATCAACTTCTTTCATAAATATGTATACCTATTCATCAGTGGCATTAGCTGGTAAAGTAATCAGGCTGTATTGACTTTATATCATTTAACTTTTAAATGAAAGGAGACTTATCTGTGTATTTATTTATTGTTGAAAACTACACAAAAACTCTATGATTTCAGCAACATTCTACTGTTTAAAAAAAAAATATATATATGTATTAGATACAATTACTAATTAAACTAAAAATAAATGTGAAATTTTCAACAACAACAAAAAAATCAAAGTATTATTAGGTATATGCATATGGAATGATTTTTCTTTAAAAATTAAACAAGTAATGTAATTATAATCAAATTGATAACTATAAATAAGTGGTGAATCTTTACTCCTTTGAATCAGTTTTACTATTTTCAACTTTTTTTTTGCATGGTGGGGTTTGGTGGGCAATGCAGTGACTGAAGTTTTTCTGTTATCGTGAAGAATTTTTGTGTCTGACAAATAAAATTACACGGATCATTGGTCTAGAATACTATACTATAAACCAGTCTTACTACACTCAGGTCTGGAGAGCTTCATTGATTCAACAGTTAGGAAGCTTCCATTGGTTAGTAGGCTTGACATTTATAAGTCACTAATGAATAAAAACAAAATGAATCTCTTATGCTTAAAGAAAACTCTAAAACAAAAAGTTAATGTTTGAATACTTCACAAATAAAAATTGTCTTTGACTGAAATTTGATTTCAAAATGGATGAATTAAATTCAAAAACTATTCTTTAAGATAAAATATGCCAATCTTTCTAACAAATTTACCTAAGATTTCAACATTAAAACTCAATCTAAAAAATCTTTCAGTTCCTAAAATATGCTAGTCTTCCTGCAAAATTTACCTTAATATTTCAACATTTAAATTCATTTTCAGAAATCTTTCTGCTCATTGTAAATGCTCCTGTCTTTTGTAATAAATTTACATAAAATATTTAACAGTTAACATGAATTTTCATAAATCTTTCAATTCGAGCATGAAATTGTAATAAAATTGTAAACATTTCCTGTAACTCTACTTTATAGATAACAATATGTGGTATGTAAAATCAAGCGTTAAAAGCACTATACTAATTACCAGCGTTCACGTAACTGTGCTATAATTTACTATAAATAAATAATTAACACATTCTGTCCTTTATCCACTTCTGTTGCTTTCTGGTTATTATTCAAATCTTTGAGCTCCAAACATCATGTGACATTGTCGAATCTTTCCATCAGTACTGTTGTATCCTGGATGTAGAACCTGTTTGAGACATTGTGTGAGATAGAGATCTCATATTCTCAGCTAATTTTTCAAACTCCTCCCATTTCTGATTCTGTAACGAGGACTCCATCATGGTCATCCTCTCAGTATCTCGTAATTTTCCCTCAAACGATTGAACTTGTGACCTCAAGAAGAGAATCTCTTGATCTTTTCCTTCAAGCTAAAATTTAAAACAGAAATTTTTATGCATGTATGAGGGTTAACAAGCGTTTTTCTCGGAATTGAAATATGCTTTTGCAAAATGTTGTTCTATGATTCATATATACTGTCTGTATATAACATGGCTGGATACAAAATATAAATACAATTAAACCTGTCTAAGCCGAACCCATTTGGGACTGACAAATTTGTTCAGTTTAGACAGGTATTTGGTTTACACAGGTTCAAATTACATATACATTTAGTAGATGGGACTGTAAAGTATGTCTGGTTTAGGCAGGTTTTCGGTTTACTCAGGGTTCGGTTTAGACAGGTTTCACTGTACAGTTAAACCTGTCTGGTGCAAACATCAAAGGAAACATTGAAATAAGGTCACATAAGACAGGTAGTCACTAAATTACAGGTTTAATTAATATGAAATGCATTGAGAAGGGAAATTAAAATTAAGGTCACATAAATCAAGTAATTGCTCAATAGAGGTGGCCAAATAAATAAGGTTTGACTGTACAGCATAAGTGGTTATTTTTGTGAGGGTTTTAATTTTGCTATCTTCGCGAGGACAATATATTCGAAAAAATAATATCTAGTGGAAATATGATGGTATATACTGTTGATTCTTTGACGTGAACATAATTGCGGAATTAAAAACTGTCGAAAACCTTTGAACTTCATATTATTGAATTTTACAACCTATTCCTTATTCATTATCACTATTTTCTAAATATTGTTTGCAAGTCATGAACTTGGAACAAGTTAGGCAGAATTTATATCCAAATATTTGGCTAAGAAAAGAGAAAATCAGCTGATCAAATGAAAACTTTTAGCTCTGGAAAATGAGTGAAACCAGTACTTTCACTTGGTAAATTATAGACGATTCAGTTAATATTCAAACGCCACCGGTGATAAACTCCGGTGCTCCCGGAAGGGTCAACAGTTTATGCTCCACGTATGGCACCCGTCGTGCTCCCGGAAGGGTCAACAGTTTATGCTCCACGTATGGCACCCGTCATATTTTCTAAGTATTATCTAAGTAAAGTTGTTACTTATAAACAAACCTTTCGTTGTATTTCAGACACATGGTCGACCAACAGTAGTTTGTCTTTGCGTAATTGGTCACATTCTTTCTCTACGGACTGCTGGAAACTTTCTAATTCTGAGACACGGCTCTTCAATGTCTTCATTTGTAAATCTTGTGATGTCGATGTTGACTCAGTCCTTGTTAACTGCAAATTTATAATAAAAATAATAACTTGATCACTTAGAGCTGTACATGTACTAAAAATAACTACAAAATATGATAATAAATGTAGATGTTGACTCAGTCCTTGTTAACTGTAAATTTATAATAAAAATAATAACTTGATCACTTAGAGCTGTACATGTACTAAAAATAACTACAAAATATGATAATAAATGTAGATGTTGGCTCAGTCATTGTTAACTGTAAATTTATAATAAAAATAATAACTTGATCGCTTAGAGCTGTACATGTACTAAAAATAGCTACAAAATATGATAATAAATGTAGATGTTGACTCAGTCATTGTTAACTGTAAATTTATAATAAAAATGAAAATCATAATAATAATAGCTGTTCTGAAAATAAATACAAAATATGATACAGTAAAAGCTGTCTAAACTGAATCCCATTGGGACTGAAGAATTTGTTCAGTTTAGACAGGTGTTTGGTTTACACAGGTTCAAATTACATAGACATTTAGTATATGGGACTGTCAAGTCGGTCTGGTTTAAGCACGTTTTCGCTTACAAATTTAATAATAAATAAATATACATTTTTTTTAACATACAAATTTCCTGGGGGAAACTGAAAATCTGACAAAATATTGTAATTTGTCTTAAGAGTCAAAGGTGATTTTTGATAAAGTAACAGTTATTAGTCTTTAATGTGATTGTCACATTCATAAATTTTTCAGCTATATCTTGATTACTAGGCTAATTGGGAGGCAAAAGCTTGGACAGTTATAAAAAAAATCGACAGGAGAAAACCCCTGTTCATGAGTCGTGTCTGGAGAACTGAACACTTGCAGTTGGTATTTTTTTCTTTTCAAATTCCAACAAAATACAAATAAATAAATACATCATATCAAGGTTGAATATATATAATATAATATAAATACAAATTGTATATACATAATAAAATATTGGTTCTCAAAATATTTATATTTACAAAAGTATTATACAAATTCATATTTTAGCTAACTGTTTGCTGGATTTTTTTAAAAATGAATGCCCCAGTCTCAACCTTATCCACCTCAACCCCCCCACCCCAATTTACTACCTTAACTTTTGGTTTGGTTCTGAGGAATGTGTAGAGGTATAATGCAAAGAAAGCGTCTTGAAGAGCCAAAATGGATTTTCAATACAACTTAATTTCAAGGAATGGTATATTATTCATCAGGTATGATGTAGAAAACTTATGTATAGACTTTAAAAGGTGTTTGTGTCTTAGTTTGTGTCTGTAAGACACATACAATGCCCCCGCGGTTATAATTGCAAAAGTTCATATATGCATAATTTTTTTTTTTAATTGTTGAAAATCAAAATTCATATAATATGCACACCTTCAGTGTTGGTACTAACTGTCTACAAAATATAAAAGGTCTAGCTCAAAAACTGTAGGAGGAGTTAGCCGGACAAACTATGCATACTAAGTGTGACGAATGGATGGACGGACAGGGGTAAAACAATATGCCCCCACGACCAATAGTTGTGGGGGCATAAAAAAATGAAAGAGAGGAAAGACGTGTAAGAATTACTAAAGAGAAAGTGGGGAAACTAAATTTTCAGTGGTGATTTTGGTGTTAATATTAGTGAGGTATTTCGGTATTGAGGCACGAAACCACATCAGTCATGTTAGCCTTGTGTCAGAGGTCATCATCCTTCACCACTTAGCCACCATTGGTTTGCTTAGTGGTGTTTAATGCCACTTTCAACAATATGTCAGTTATATCGTGGCAGTCAGTTTTATTGGTAGGGGAAACCAGAGTACCAGGAGAAAATTATATTGCCGACATGTTGCAAGTCACTGACAAACTTTATCATATAATGTTGTACACCTCGCCCCGATTGAGAATCGGACTCACAACATCAGTGGTGATAGGCACTGATCGGATAGGTAGTTTTAAAAAGTAAAGTAACAACACTTTATAGTTGTATTCGTATCACTTTGACTTATGTCTTCCATGATGAGTGTTATTGATATCCTCTGAATCTCACTTCTTCCATTCTGTCTTAGCTTAAATGTACTGGTTGACAAAGATTTATTGTTCAAAAACACTCTTCAATTTTATATAACCATTTAACTTATATTTTCTAGTTTTAACATACATTTTCAAAGTTTAACATACATTTTCAAAGTTTAACTTACATTTTCAAAGTTTAACATACATTTTCAAAGTTTAACATACATTTTCAAAGTTTAACATACATTTTCAAAGTTTAACATACATTTTCAAAGTTTAACTTACATTTTCAAAGTTTAACATACATTTTCAAAGTTTAACATACATTTTCAAAGTTTAACATACATTTTCAAAGTTTAACTTACATTTTCTAGGTAGTGTCTTGATTTTTCTTGTTCCTTCCTCAACTGTTCCTGAAGATGGCTAATTTCAAATCTGATATCTTTTTCTTTGTCTCTGAGTTGGAGTAATTCAGTATGACTTTGAGTATGGCGACTCTCTGTAGTCTCCCTAGCACCTCGTTCCTGGTAAAATAGGGTATCAAAGTTAATCAAAATTTACACAAAATAATGTTTAACTGCAAAATGTTACAAATAAATGGCTTGGTTGTGTAATGGGTGTTTAAATATAGATTCTCCTTCAGTTGCCCGTGGGTTACGATATTTCTCCACTCAAGAGAGTTAAATTTAGAATTTTAACCACAAGTCGTTAGGTTAAAATAATGGGAGAATACTTACAGTAGTGTCTCTCTTATCAGGTCAGAGGTTAGATTTCAGAAATAGACAAATACTACTATATTATCCACTCAGTAAAGAGCACCCCTTTATAAAGGCCACTTTGTCATTACAGAAGAGGTGACCTTATAAGAGGGGGACTACTGTTTCTCCCATTATTATGGTGTTTTAACCCTGTTGAACCAGTGGTGGAAAAATCTGTAATCCTCTAGAGGATTAAAATGTCTCGTACCTTTCCCCACATTAATTTCAAATTTTGAAATAAAGTTCGTGTTAAATAATGGGAGAAATAAATTCTCCTTCAGTTGCCCATGTGGGTTAAGATATTTCTCCACTCTCGAGAGTTAAATTAAAAATTTTAACAACTCGCCTGACGGCTTATGGTTAAAATTTCAAATTTAACTCTCTTGAGTGGAGAAATATCGTAACCCACGGGCAACTGAAGGATAATCTATATATATATATATGAGATGACAGTAACAAGCTTTATTAGTGGAGAAATCTAGAGTAGCCAATCACTGATAAACTTGTACCGAGTACATCTTGCAACGATCGTAATTTGACCTCACACCTGTTAGGGAGTAAGTAATTGTTTTTTAACAACAACTTTTCAGGTACATCATGGCAAGAACAAGTTAATTTTCAATGAGATGATGATGAGGTTCACGTTTTACTAGACCAACACACTTAGTTAGATTTTATAGTGCTAGCTCTCTGAAACAACAGTCCGCGGATGGACATATGTCACCCCACTCAGACACATTATCCTGTATCAGAGCCAATCAGTGTTTGCTCTTTCTCCTTAAAAAAAAATACATAAACTCACTCTTTCTACTTCTATCTGCAAATCAACAACTTGTTGGTTAAGAACTGAGTTCTCTCTGACAAGATTGGCATTATCTTCTGTAAGTTTAGTCTTCATGTATTTTTCATGCTCAGCAGACATCTCTGTTTCTTTCAATTTCTGTCTCAAAGTACGAATTTCCTCCTGAAATGTGAAATAAAAGAAAGTGAATTAGCTATCCAAGATAATTTAACAGCTTATAGGATTTGGTCTTGGTGTTTAAGGCCACTTTTAATCAATTATATGGTTTATGGTATTTAATGCCACTTTCAACAATATTTCAGTTATATTGTGGCAGTCAGTTTTATTGGTGAAGGAAACTGGAGTACCTGGAGAAAACCACTGACCTGACGCAAGTCATGGACAAACTTTATCATATAATGTACATAAAGTACACCTCACCATAAACAGGGTTAAAACTCACAACTTTAGTGGTGATAGGCACTGAATGCACAGGTAGTTGTAAATCCAACTACCGTACGATCACAACCATGACAGCCACAACAACTTATAAAACTTGTTTTTAAAATGAGGCAATAATTAGACCTAAATATCTCAATGTTATCAATTCTTTCTCTTTTTTTTTCTAATCAAATATTAATACAAGAAAAGATTGAAGACACCAAAGGAGGTTGATTTTTTTCAATCTAGTTAAAAGTAAATGTTTGTTGGTTATTTTTTCCTTTGTAATTTTTTTTTAATTAGAATGAAATAGTTTGTACTTTATTCTGAACTTAAGTATGGCTCCACGTAAGGATCATGCAAAATCAAGAAAAAGTGATTTACCTTATGTCACCAATTCTCTCAATATTTTGCTATATGACACATTTTGAGTAAAAATAAATGTATATTCAAGGACAAGTGTTTATTTGTGCTATTTTTGCTATTATACCCAAATTAAAAACAGAATGGTCACATTTTTTTTACTATCAAAGTATGTAAAAAGGTTGGATATCAGAACACATTATCTCCTGTGAACAGGCGATTTGTAATAAACCATATAGCACAATAAAAAATATAGGATCTCCTCTACAAAATATCATTTTTTTTCATTTGTAGCCTAGTATCATTTTTTTTTTATTTTAGTTTTAAATTAACCGCTATAATCACAATTCCAAGAAAGATAACTCTTGTTGAACTTCAAAATGAATAACATTTGACTTATTTCAGGTTGTAAGCTAAACCTTTGGAGTAAAAATCTTTAATCACCTATTTTTATTTTTAATTGGTTATAAAAGCAATACATTTTGATGATGAAATTAATTGATTTAATATTTTTTCTGGGTTTTTTTCATTCTGTCCGTATAT
>MJUT01054254.1:126044-144080 GCA_002080005.1 Gigantidas platifrons | reverse complement strand
GATCTATACCAAAAACACAAATCTGGTAGAGGACCATCCAATGAACATCTATGGCAAGTTTGGTTGAAATCTGTTTAGCGGTTTCAGAGAAGAAGAGTTAAATGTGAAAAGCTAACGGACAGACGCTTACCCATGGCAAAAGCTCACATGGCCTTTGGCCAGGTGAGCTAAAAATGGCTTAAAGCAAAAAAAGCTGATTTTAACACTATATATATATATAACATCAAAAATTGGTCAATGTACACCTATGTTACCATAGTTACCATGACATCTTCTTAAAATACCAATAACTCTAATGTAAAACATTGTTGTGACATGTAACATTATTAGATGAATTTGATATTGGGCGCATCAAACGCATCATGGCCATCATCGTATGCATACTTGAAATTGCATTTACAATGTATCTACATTTTGTATGCATTCAATTATGTAAAACTACTTTAAACATATTTTATTGTCAAGTAAGTATATAGACGAATCACGATGAATCAGACACAAGTTATAAACTTACAAGGTCTTCTCCGTAAAGCTAGATTTTTTTTAAAATTCAATGATACATCTGACATTGTATTGTTTGTTTTTAAATAGAGTTAAAATTTTATGGTGATCAATCATCATTTAAGATTCCACCTTCATCAGCCACCTCCTCTCCTCTTCACACTATAATTTTGTGGTCCCCTTGGACTGCCATCTGCTGGACTTTTTCAGTAAAGTCCCTTATGATATCATTTTAGCCAATCAAAACCCAAACCATGTAACCATGAAAATCTGGTTAGCAAAGTAAGGGGCGAAGAGGAGGTAATGTGGATCCTGGCGAAGATGTTGACATTCCATTCATGTCAGAAACCTTTATTTATCTAATCTATATAGTCTTACATGTATTTAATAGCAGGCAATCGTAAATATTTTAAGCTTTCCAAAAAGTACAAAATTTTAGTATTAGTCATTTCAGCAACAAAACAGCATTAATTTTTCCGCAACTTACATTCCTTTTTGATAAACAATGCTAAATTTTACAAATGTGTAATCTTGTTAATTAAACTTTACTCTGCCGAGACTATATTTTTTATTCAAATGCAAGATTTTAATATTCAATATAAACATGTAAAATGTCAATATAAATGCTCCTCCATACCATTTAATTTGTTGACCTTGATCATACATGTATAATTGAAATGTTGTTGTAAGCGGCATTTACATTTGTAACTGTATAATCCTAATCCACTTTAGACAATTACATGTACATGTATATATTTGTTAAAGTGATGTTGTATTAATGATCATTGAGTAAAGGGTTCACCTCTATACAATTATTGTGAAAACTTCAAGGGGTGTTTTGCTTGTTTTGTGTTCATTTCTAAACATTGCTAAATAGTAATATTTGCTTAACCATGATGATGATAGCCACGACAACATGGCATCATCTTAAATATTGCATACATGTAAAGGGTAAAATATATTAAAAATGAATCGACAATCCACATAAATGATTAAACATTTCTAATTCATCTAAAAATAAACGTAAATTTTAATTATTGATTGAAATTCCCATTCCACTTAATTAAATCTAATGTTGACAAGTTTCAATCGATGATAACCCATGCAAGCTTTTCAGCTTTTTTCAAATGAGGTCCTGCAATTAAGATGTTTTACTGTGGCCTAAAACAAATCTAAATTGAATTAATACTACATGTAGGATTTTAAGTGCCCCCTTTTCTGATATGTTGAATATGAATCCACATATCAAAAAGGAGGGGGTCTGTTTTTAAATTAAAGACTAAATTTTAATTTGATAGAACAGTTAGATAATACTCAGGCTCACTGAGGGATGAACTTCATTGGGAGAAGAAGAGATGTAGAATTTATACCAAAATTAGAGGAGAAAAGAACCCTTAAACAGAAAACTAATAATAGAGTACACCTGTATCAAACTAATAATTACTACTCTAAAATAAATAGAAGTAGGTCTACTAGTACGTGACAGTTAAATCTGATTATTTAATCAAGAGTCTAGCAATCTTTTTATAGCATTTACAGGGGTGTGGAATTGCCATGCCCGACTCGCCCATAGAACCTGCCGGACAAGTAGATTTTCCTGGCTAGCTTGTCCGAGGACAAGTAAATATCAACAAATAAAAATAATTTCTTATTAAAGTATTCTGGAAAGACAATTTATCAAATGATATATCGTAAAATATTGACGGTTATATAAATGTTTTATGTGTTTTGTTTTATAGGAAACCATCGCGTCAGTGGTGTTACGAAAGCAGCTAAAAATAACCAGAATTGTACAAGTTCTAAGTTGAGTATTACGACCCAATTGCAATGATAATTGTACTGCATTCACTTAACGAAAACCTGGATCGTGTAACAGGTTTTTATTGATGTTCCGAATGTGACGTTTCCTTGCTTGTCCATAACTCGAATAATACTGCGCCCTCTATCGGCACTATCGCTGAACGAGGCGGGAGCGTAATATAACGACTGGATTATTCAGGATTAGCTTGTCCATGGCTTTTCGTAAAAAAACAGGGCCTAACATCCGTGAACATACATTGTATAATACAAATCAAGTTGCAGTCGTTACAATGGATAAATATTTAATAATAAAAAAAGGATGGAAAGGTTCTATTCACAATGAGAAAGTTAACAAATGGTAAACTCTAGCGGGAAAAGACACATAATTTGTGGAAAAACACCCAACAGCCGACTTCACATGGCTACTGCTGGATTCTGATATTGTCTCATATTGCAATATCTACAGCCGTACAGGAAATATTTTGATTTTGCTGACCGGAAATCATTAATGTTTTTTTTTGTTTTTTTTTTTGCAAAATCGTGGACAGAATGGATACTTATCTTCCCATGCCCATGGAGACACAACTAAAACGGTTTGATGGATAAAGCCATTGTCAAGGTTAATCAAAATTAACTTGATTGATATGAGAATTTTTTTCAACACAGCTTATTTTGTATCTAAACAACCGGATATTCTCTGAGTCTGACTGCACATTCCTATCTGAAATTCAAATTTAAAATGGTCTTCATTTGGGCAGTGATCACTTAGACAGGGATGTTTTTGTTAACATTTCAAATTTTAGCAATGATGTAATAGAAAATATAAACAAGTTCAATTGACTTTTTTTAGTTAGCAACTGTGTTTGCAAGTATCAAATGTTTATAAAAAAAAAACAAAAAACAGGACAAGTAGGATTTTGTCCGGACAAGTAACTTTTTTCAGATAACTTGCCCGGGGACAAGTAGAATATTTCAATATTTCCACACCCCTGATTTATATACAAATGTAAGTTCTAGTTCTTACCAATATTTTGTTTTTTACTTTCAAATCTTATTCATAATCATCTTACAAACATGCAGGGACTTGAAACATGCATAACTTTTATATTATTCAGATGAAGCAGCAATACATTTGTATCTCTTATTGTAGAGTTTGCAGAAATAATTGTGTAAATTCTACTAGAATGCAAGGGCTACTTTTTGTACCAACCTCTTTCAGTCGAAAGCCGAGAGGGCGATGGACTACGAGATCTGACATTCTGTCTAGTAGGAGAAGGACTTCTGGATCTCAATGTCCTGCTCCATTCAATAACATCAGCAGTTTGTGAACCCAATGGTTCTGAAATTCTTTCTGCCATAATTTGAAAAATATAATATCCGATTTATAATCACACACAGGCCCTTACAGCTTAATTGCAAATGAAAAACAAAAATCTTAGTTCACTAGGTCAAAAGGAGGCGTGGCCAATACATGATCTTGGTATTGCTGGATATAAGATAAGGGTGAAAGGTTAAAAATCCGATATGATACCGCCACCACAACACAAATTATAGTGATGCAAGCGAAGGAACGAGGTCCAAACTGCAAGTATTTTTGCAAATGAAACCCTACCAACCTCCCAAATATTTCTGTGATGACCTTACACCTTCTTGTTTTCCAAAAGTGGAGGTAATCTTCGACATTTTTGCAAATTTTGACAAGTCGGGACGCGGAATTCGTTGCAACGGGCAACAAAGGTAAAGACATGATTTTTTTGTTTTCGTATTTCATTAAAACAATGTTATGAACTTATATCTACTAAATGTTATGAAACAAATAACATTACAAAATTCCTTAACTATTATAAGGCTATTATAAACATTGAAAACAAGGTACGAAACAAATAATAATTAATACATGCTATTGAAGATAAAAATAGTACAGGTCAGTTCATAACCGGGAAGATTCGTAACTGAAGAGATTCGTACACGATCATTAGTATTGCTGTTCCGTGTTTGCTTTGCACGATTTTATAAACCTACAGACTGTATAAAGTTCCCTGTCACATCTATCGTATGTAGATCCGAAGTTAATAGATGTAAATTATTGTTGGATTATATCCGTCATTCAGAAGCTTGTAACATGTTGCGGAAAACGTTACATACTCTAAAAAGTTCTACATGACGTCATGAGTTTTTATGACGTTTATGTGCCAAAGTAACCGATAATATTTCGCGGAATTTAATTTTTTGCAATTTGTTTGCAATTTCTTTATCCCAAGGATTTATATATTAGGAAGAAATCCTTGTTTACCCCAAGAGAAGCCTGATATATTGTTCTCTTGCATCAGAATGGAAATAACTGAATAATCTGAATAGTTGATGGCACCCTTTGGTGATTTGACGGTCTCATATACGCACCGCCATGTAAAACTGCAATTCACCAGAAATCCCCAAATTGACGCCCGTAACTATTCAAATATGATACATTTATTTCTGAATACTAATGCAATTATTATATGATACGTTTTCCATTTGCTAAAGTACATTTTGTATACCGTCAAATCCACAATTGACATACGAATGCTTTTAAAATTGGTGTTAAAACAATTTTTATCTGACAAATTTCGAACAAATTGACATATTTTCTAACTTATAGTTTCAATGATAAAAACCTGCCAAAGTCATGAAATCTTTTTATTTTTTTAGTCAGAGTTAAGTAAGATGAGTGCCAAACGGGACCCCATTGGAAATAAGCCATACGGCTTTCATGGGCTATCATGATTAAATATCAACTTTTTTTGCTCTTACTTTTCAATGATTCATGCAGTAGTATTGGTGTACATTATTTTTAAATTTGTATCAGTAAATCATAAAAGGTAGACCGTTTTGTATATGGTATGTCTTATGATATTTTAATACTTTGAATTGTTTTACATTGTCTTATAAATTGTATGTTTACTGTATTTGTAATGTTTGCTGTTGATATTTAATCAAATAAATCTATCTATCTATCTTTGTCGTAGACTTTTTGGACTCCAACAGTTAATAAAATAGAAGAAAAAATAAAGACATCGCCTGCGTTTAAAATAATTTCTAGGTGTCTGTTCCCCGATAAAGTAATGTACAAGTTGTGAAATAAGCCACGCATGCAACGGCCATTAATAGCCAAAGGTGTCGGACTGGGTGCTGGAATATGATGATAGATATGTGTATGTGAGTGTGTGTACGTGTATGTGCATGTAGATATTTTTTCCTGCCCGAGTGTGCCTGCACCACAATTATTGATACTTTACTGTGAATGTTTAGTTTGATGTATTGTTGTTGTGTATCAATCATAAGTGTTAAGTGAAACATAATACGCATATAATACTTGTATATACCCTCCTGGGGCCCTGGTTTGGTTAATAAACTTATTTCTATTTTCTATTTCTATTTCTAGATGGAAATAACGTCCAGTGTTTACGTTCTACGCTGTACATAAAGTTTCATATGACGTGACGAGATTTTATTTGCCAAAGAAATATATAGAAAAAGGGCTCTGTTCTGGGACCAAGTCTGTTCCTATTTTACATCAACAACATTCCTGACGGTATAACATCAACTGTCCGATTATTTGCAGATGATAAATTGTCTACCTGACAATAAAATCCAACAGAGATTGTACCACCATTCAAAATGATCTGTATAAACTCAGTATATGGGAACAAAAATTGCCTTCCACCCTGACAAATGTAACCTATTATCCATCACACGAAAAAAAACACTAATAAAATATACATACAATAGTTCGACCATCACTTGAATAAAGTCTGTTCTGAAAGTGACCAAAGAAAACTAGAGGAAGACTGTTACAAAATCGACAATATTTCGTGGCATTTTCTTTTTATTATAATAAACAATTATATTTTAATATGCTCATATTGTATATGTCCCCATGTGGGCCCTTGATTGGTAAACCAATCTTATGACTTATAATATATATTTTTTTTTGCAACTTTTAGACCATTTTTAAAGCTCCAAATTACTTCATTTTCAATGATCTTTAAAGAACCGCCACATCTTATCTTTCGAAATGTTTTTTCGGAAGATATCAACACTTTGTTGAAAAGTATTATGTCACATACCAATTAACTAAATAGTAATAACCGACCAATATGTCATGAAACTATCGATTTTATCTTAGTGAGTCGGGGTTATGGTGTTTAACGCCACTTTCAACAATCAGGTGATTTCAGTTATATCGTGGCGATCAATTTTATTTGCGGAGGAAACCGGAGAAAACCAGACTACCCGTAAATCACGACAGACTTTAATCACATAATGTTGTCAGATCCTGATCCTATGGCCTTAATGGCACGACTAGTCCTCTTTGTACTATTTAATGTTGTCAGATCCTGATGCTATGGCCTTAATGGCACGACTAGTCCTCTTTGTACTATTTTCTTGTCTCTAGTGCTATTCCTTCTTTGGTGATTTCTCTCTGTACTTTGTTGTCTAGCTGGACAACCTCACAGTGTACATGCATTCCTTACTATTTTACCAGAAATATTCTGATTCCTCATTAATATAAACACTTTTGTATATTCAATATTACTACTATATATTCTGATGTCCATTCTTATTGTGGGAGAACACTTACATACGCTGTGCCTGATGTGTAATCCCTTTGAACTTCTGTACTATATATGTGTAATTGATTCAATAAAATATTTGAAATTGAAATTGAAATTGTACTTTGTTGTAATATACAATTAGGGTCAGGTCAGGGATTTGCTGTAGGGGCTCAGCGGACAGGTGGTAAAACGTCCAGAGGATGTGATGCAACTCTCCTACAGCTTCTAGTATTTTCTTATGTGTTTCAGTGTCTTGTCCTTCTCGAGTTAAAATATTTCTATTGATGGCTTTGTTATTCCGATTAATTTATTAGTTGTGTTTTGTAATATGTCTCGTTATATATAGTGTCAGTATCACCGATTACACCTTTTCTTAATCATCAAAATATTGCTGCAAATTTATGCATCAACGAAAATAGAAGAGATCGAGAAAATATATCTATTTACTTCCATACATAATTTATGATAATGCTGTAGAAATCAATACATAATTATTTTACTTGGTACGAAACGATCCGACCACGAATTATCAGGTTACAGACGGATTTGTTACGAAACAATCAGGTTACGAATCTTACAGCATTAATTTACCAAATGGCTTTTCTGCAAGTGGGTGTACTTTTTAGTGTATTTATGAATGCAGTTCGTCTATGCACATAATCTATCAGTCGATGTGAAAATGTTCTGTATATATACCCTTAAATATGTTACACAAACTGTCATATTTTAAAAATATTATTTTATTTAATACAACACTAAAAAAAACATGATTGCTGGATTTCATTCATGTCATGATTGACATGATTGATGTTAACTTTTGTTGTTATCTCATTTGTACTTTTTTGTATCTTTCTAACTCGACTCAGCCTACAGGAGTCTGTTAAATTGTTTGTATGGTCAAGATCCACTGTTGCATTTATTCCTAGTGATAGCAACTAAAATAATGTTGCCCATGTTAAAACGTTGTACAAACTATGGCTTCCATGAATTATTGCCATTCTAGTGGGTAAAATCTAAATTAATTTTTAAGTGGAAGTCAGTAAAAGTAATGGAAATGCATGTAATAACAAAATCCAATCAAGTTGTTTTTCTGTAGATAAATAGACAGTGTTATAATGAAGTTACTAGATCTAATATTTTCCAATATGCTGGCATTTTGATTTTAGCTACTTAAACAAAATATGCTCACAAATGTGTAAAATAAATCAGTAACCAGCTTGTGTAAATGTCACCATAGCTAGCTTTCCTTGTGAACTGCTTCACAGGAAAACTAAAAATTACAAAAGTCAGTCGATACGACGATAGATGGTTGTCTTTAGTATTTACACTTTACTATAAATCATTCTGCATCCAGCAGATGACAAATTAAGCAGCATGAGAAATCACAGTTCAAATTAATTACACAAATGTCCGTACAGAAACATGCAAGAAGAGTTTGAAGATACCAAAGGAGTAATCAGAATCCGTATATCGAAGAAGATCAGACAACACAATGGCCAAAAGAAAAAGAACAAAAGGACAAACAAAGATCTACAAAACATACACATAAAGTTTAAGATCGAGTAACACAAACCTCACTAAAAATTGGGGGTGAACTCGGGTGCTCCGGAAGGGTAAGCAGTTCCTGCTCCACTAGTGGCAACTGTCGTGTTAATCTAGTTACAAACCCGGTGATTAGTCATGAATGAGAAAAGACTGGGAAGTGTTACGACAAGTGGAACATATTCATGGTCATTTGTGACACAGATATTCCATAACAGGCAACCAAGTCATGGTGGCGACTGTAAAACTTTCTAAGTGATGACCTCAGCTTATCCAAGAGGAACCCTTGGTTCAGTGGCTTCCTTGTTAGCAGCAACCCTCTATCATTATCAAGGAAATCCTGATAGGAACCACAAGCTCTGAATATCGTAAAATAACATTCCACAGTTCCGGATACCAGATACACATCGATTATAGGGTTATAAAACCACTACCATAGCAATAATAGGCATACTTAATGACCCCATTAGCATCTTTTTTTATTGGCAGACAACATGAGAAAGTGGAAAACAAAATCTTATTTCTTTAAATTGGATGTTTGCAAACATATCAAATTTAATTTAGCAATGAACCACTTGGACACATTAATCTGATTCTGCACAAACCAGTCTTTACTGTAACTCGTTAATACTAACGTGCTTAGTGCAGAGGCAGCAAATACCAATTTTATAGTCTTTTTATTTTTTACCCGAGCAGGCTCGAATCCACTATCTACCGTACTCGAGTCGAGCACTCACCATTACAACACCAATGTGGTTAGGCATTCAAAACAAGTATACAGACGATTAGCAAACTGAAGACAATTATTTTGCGAATGAATGATTACAGGATCAATGAAACCTCTGATTTACATGTTTAAACTACTTGTGGATTTAAAAGTTGTATTCAAATTTTTTTTTTTCAGTGGAGAAGATTTAATTTCTTTGATAAAGAAGTCGTCAAAGATCCAGAAACCAATCAGAATTATGATAAACTTAAGGTGAGTCAATTACTTCAATAAACTATTTCACATTTCCGACTTTATACTAAAATTATATGTTTTTCCCCCATTTTTGTAGGAATTACCCCTGATTAATAAAGTGTCCATGTCAAGTTCTACAATAATAGCACATTTACTTCTCATACTCTGTATAAAATTTCAATCTTGTGAAAACTTGTGTATTTTTTATTTGCTATAAAATCCTCTGATTTTTCACAAGGTTAAAATATCTACAAATTATGAGAAATTATACTCATTTGTCATTTCCATAGCTATTGCTAGACCTGGTACCATTTTGCCACGACACGTCTCTGGTGAATAATCATTTGGACTATTGACCTCTAAATAGTTCATTACATCAGTTACTAGAATATTTATGAACATGTCTTTTTGATAGAAAAACTTAAACTAAGGTATAATAATGTAGTCAATCCTAACTATGTGATCACTTCTATTAAACAGTCACCTGTATTTACTGAGGTATAATAATGTAGTCATTCCTGACTATGTGATCACTTCTATTAAACAGTCACCTGTATTTACTGAGGTATAATAATGTAGTCAATCCTGACTATGTGATCACTTCTATTAAACAGTCACCTGTATTTACTGAGGTATAATAATGTAGTCATTCCTGACTATGTGATCACTTCTATTAAACAGTCACCTGTATTTACTGTCCTAGAAAATTTTATATGAATTGAAGCTCTTTTATAAGGTCACCTATCTTATAAACCCACTTTTTATCTGTCCCAAAGGTGACCTCTTAATACATAATTGGTTGTATTTTATTCCACAAATATTGCATCTGAGACAATCAAAATGACTAATATTTTATGTATCTTTGTAGGATATCAATATATCGGCATCAGTAAGTGGGCGTGGTCAATTAGTGTTTGGTGATCACGATGGTTACCTCCACCTCATCAACAGAGATCTACAGATCAACAGTTTCAAGGCCTACGAGATTCGTGTTTCACACCTCTATCAGATGAAACAGTACAATCTTCTCATATCAATAGGTGTAAGTAGTAAGGTTGTTAAAATACTGGGGCCTTTGTTGTCTTGGTCCTAATCCTATGTTAGTTGGATTTACAACTACCTGTGCAATCAGTGCCTATTGCCACTAACGTTTGAACCCCGTTCATGGCAAGGTGTACTCAATACAACATTATGTTATAAAGTTTGTCAGTGACATATGGCAGGTCAGTGGTTTTCTCCAGTTTTCTCCACCAATAAAATTGACCACAATGATATAACTGAAATGTTGTTGAAAGTGGCATTAAACACCATAAACCACACCAACCATATTAAAATCTCAATCCAGCTTGGTCTACTCTAGTAGAAAGCAGACATATATAATCTAACACCGCAAAAGTGCAAGACAGGGAAATCTCCGACACCCGAGGGTGTGGGAGATTTCCTTGTCTTGCACTTTTTGCCAGTGTTTGATTTTATTTCTCACTTTTATCAGCTGTTACCTATGTGTTTTGTTTACATTCCCGATCGAGCGTTTTCCTGCAAACTTTGTTTCCATTGCTGAAGTAAATATTCAATTTATTCATATGCATCCGTGTCTTGGCAGTATTTTAAATGTATTTCATAATCAAATACAATGTATTTAATAAATATAGAATAAATGTAACTCAACACTACACCTGTGGCTGTGAAAAAATATTTGAATTTGGTCAAAGGGAGGTACGTTAGTTACTAACAAGGGAGAGCACTCTATTATTTACTCAAAGTAAACAAACATTGACTTGAAAGTCATACACCGTGAAACATGAAAGGTGCACGATAGTTAAATTATTAGCTAGCAGAATAGTATACATACATTAATTTAAAAATACTTATGTAATATAATCGTGGTTTTATTGGTGAAGCATGGAGAACTGGGTGAAGTTGACATAAACTGTACAGCATGTATTTGCCGGTAAAACGCACGTGATTTTTTTGTCTTGCACTAGTGCAAGATAAGACAATCTCACATCGCTAAAAATAGGAACTGGTCTGTCTCAAAAGTGAGAAATCATTATCTCATCTTACTATAGCTTGTTCTGTCTTCTAGCTGATAACTTGTTCATTTGACATTAAGCAACAGTCAATCACTCACTATATTTAAGAATTGAATGTATTTTTTTGTAGTTTTATTGGCATGTAAAAGCGTGGACCGAAGCACATTTATAAAAAAAAAATTGTTAGAACAAATTGTGTTAGAAGTATGAAAAGAAAGTTTAAACATTGATGTTCTACAATTCCACCAATATCAACAAAATGATCAATCACCTCTCAACTCAAGTTACTGAACACAATATATGTCATGATTGGAAATCCAGGTCCTGATTTGGGACAGGCACAAAAATATGACAGGGCTAAACTGATTAATGGGATTTCTCCCATTATTACGGCGTTTTAATCCCGCTGAACCAGTAGTGGAAAAATCTGTAATCCTCTAGAGGATTAAAATGTCTTGTGCCTTTCCCCGCATTAATTTCAAATTTTGAAATAATGTTCGTGTTAGATAATGGGAGAAACAAATTCTCCTTCAGTTGCCCATGTGGGTTACAATATTTCTCCAATCTCGAGTGTTAAATTCTACAAGCCGTCAGGCGGATGGTTAACATTTTTAATTTAACTCTCTTGACTCTTGCCATGGGCAACTGAAGGAGAATCTATATTTCAACCCTCCCCTCTTAATAATGTCAATACAGATACAATATTTACCACCCTAGATGGTCATTATAGACAGGTTGGACTGTATTATTTTAATGATACCCTATTTTGATTTTTATAGGAAGATGAACAAGGTGTGAATCCACTTATTAAAGTATGGAACTTAGAAAAGGTAAATAATGTAATGTGTGGCATTAGCTGTAGCTTTGGGTCTCTTATCTATCCGTCCGTTTTCCATCATTTTCTATTTGCATTTTACCTGTTGTTTTCTGCAGGAAACTGTATGGCTAATTGGACATAATGTTTTGGTGAATATTTGTTTGGATGATCATGAGGAGGTCTAGACTTATATATCTCCCCCCACAGTGTTGGGGTTAAAATAAGGGACCTAAAATGGGATAATTAGATTATTCTTGAAAAATACTCTGCAGAACCTCCAACAGAGATACAATAACATAAAGGAATAAATCATCATTCAGTCTTTTAAAAGTGAAGTGTCCAGTATTTAGAATAGGCTAGTGGGGAAATTTTAATACAATGGTTTTCCCCTACAAACTAGAAATGACATACCATAATTAGGGTTGCATAATGCGCACCCCCCTATTGGCCTCGAAAATCTCCAGAAAAAAACTTGTTCGTGTCTATAATGCACATGGACTTTCAAAAAAAAAATCGCCGTCCGAAATGTAGAATTAAATATCAATCGTATATATTTTTCAGTCCTTGAGCATGTTTCATTTGCTGGTAGAATTTAAGAACCATTTATCTCTTTTCCTCTTAAATAAAGTTGCAAAATATGAAATATTTTGGGTTTTATTGGCGTTTTCATATGATGTTTTTATTATCCGGATGTTGTGTAATGGATTCTAAATCTAGTACAGCATCTGTAATGTATATTAACGCAGTTGATAGTTGAAGGTGACAGAAAATAATGATATAGGCCTAGAATAAATAAAGGCAAACAATTGTCACTTATTATGACACTGTTGAACATTGCTAAGCTTGTGAGGAGTTGTAGAAAATACGGTTGTTACATACGGTTGTTTATTTAGTGATGAAATAGCATACATCAAAGAGCGTCGACAATCCGTTAGTTTTTTGTATTTTTAAAATTGACCAAATAATTAATGATCATGAATGAACTTCAAACAATGTCTTTTATTTAGTGATGAAATAACATCCAAGCCATGCTATCATAACAGATTGTTGTAATTTTTTGTTAATCGGATTTAACCTCACCTGGGAGCAATCAAGCTGATAATTGACAAATACATTTGATTGTTTCCTTTCTTTTTATTTCAATCACTATAATCTTGTGTAAACACAGTTTGGCAGTCTAATTTTACACTAAGTAATTGTGACATCTTTGATCTTCACATGTACATCGAAATTATTGATTAATTTACACATGGCTAGACAGACGTTTATATTTAGCCCAGTTTATTTTCGTATCTATCAAAGGTAAATATTTGATTTAAAAGTACAAAACAAAACTGCACTAGACAGTTTTAATTCTTCAATAATCAAAATATAGTAGATGCACTTAATTATTTTGTGGAATAGTGTCCAAACAATTTAAGAAATATTTTACTTTGCATGTTGACAATAGTAAACAAAAAAAACATGGCGGACATGTGATTTCCCGGTCTGAGAGAGAGTGAAACACATTGTTCTAGTTTATAATGCGCACCCCTCCTACAAAATAAAGAATCTGGGCAAAATCCCGCGCATTATGCACCAGTAATTACGGTACATGTACAATTATAAAAGAGAAAGTTTAAACAGTGAGTGTCAACAAAACAAATAATCACCTCTCACCTCGACTTATATGAACATGTCTATCAGCAGACTGTTGTTAATGTAAAGGTACAGTGCTTTTATTGCTGTTCTATATTTTACAGTCACAGTCGGGTCTTCAACAATGAGCATAACTCTTATCTTAAACTGAGTGTGAATCGGTACCTAACCTGCAATAGTGCAGCACTCTACTTCTGTTGATGAACGCTAATCTGGGCATCTTAAGTCATTTAGATGTTTGTACTTTTAATTTACAGATGGAGAAAGGTATCCCAATGTGTACAAGAATTACTCGAGCTATTCCTGGAAATAAACCAACCCCAGTAAGTAGAATAGAATTAAAAACAAAAAATACCATACTGTTAGAGCAGTTTAAAGTTTAAAATATCATAGAAACATAGGCAACATCGATACCCCTAACTAGGAGTGTAACGATATACCGAATGATGATACATCGCGCTATTTTATTGGGCACACGGTACAATGGGTGCCCCTTACGATATTGATGACACGATACGACTGGGTGCTCTTTATTACCAAAAACTGTTAAAATCGATGAAATAAAATAACATTTTTATTCCTAAATCAAAATTTGTTTAGCTACATAAATATTTTGGGTTTTTTTTTCAAATATTAGTTTTAATTTTCATGGACGTATGTGGCATTAAGAAGAAAAAAATGGCGACGCACACAAACATATACAAAATGTCACAATACGTATCGTCACTTGTCTAAAATATCGCAATACGTATCGTGAAAAAAATTCTGTATCATTACACCCCTACTCCTAACACACATACATGAACGCTCACTTTCCTGGCTTGTTACAGACACTACAATAAAAAGAGGCATGATAAGACAAGTTTTTTTAAACCAAACTTACCGCACCCTCTTTCTTAGTGAAATGATGCGGTCATTCAATATTTTATTTTTTTTTTTAATTCTCTATTTATTTAACGAGGATTACTTACAGCCAATGGCTACAAGTAGTTCTCAACATATATAGGATATACACAATAATGATAATATGCTTTAAACATAATGAAATAACATAAGACTTACGACAATATATACAGGACAGGACACAAAATCATACAAACTTTCATACAGATGTGCTCCCTGACACACTACTATAATGAAATAACATAAGACTTACAACAATATATATGCCAGAGTTTTCCACATGTGATTAATAATTTCTCACGTAACTAACGTTTATTGCTTGGTAATAGATATTATCATGTTAAAAGATCAAAGTAGAAATTTACGAATCTTATTGCTTGGTAATAGATATTATTGTGTTAAAAGATCAAAGGGAAAATGAACATATGACCTATAATTAGATTTGTGTATTATTTTAAGGTGACATGTTTAACGGCACATGAATGTTTGAACTGGATGGCCGTTGGATTTGAGAATGGTAGTGTTATTGTACTGAAGGGAGATATAACAAAGGACAGGTATGATACATTTTATACAGTGAAACCTGTCTAAACTAAACCTCCTTCTGACCAGCTTTTGCGTTCAGAATAGACAGGTTTTTTTGGTTTATACAGACTAAATTATAGTAACAATTATGGGGAGAAGACTGTCTAAGTTGGTTAACTTGTGTCTTATCCTTTTGTCTTTTTGAACAATAAAATATGTTTAAAGTAACAATTTCCTATGTAGGGACTGCTAATGTAAGACATATTGTCCTGTGAAAATGTGTCCGATTGTATTTTTTTCAAATGAAAAATACCCAACAGACCAAAAGAAGTCACCTCTGCGCTTTATTCCGTCCTCTGACTTTATCATAGAAAACAATTGTAACAGAGGACAATATTTCACGGCATACACTATTTAATCCTACACTAAATGTTTAGTTTATACAAGATATCAGTTTATACAGGATACCAGTTTATACAGGATATCAGTTTATTCAGGACTCAGTTTATACAGGATACCAGTTTATACAGGATTCGGTTCAGACAGATTTCACTAAATAACATTTTGATATTTTTTCAGAATTTGAAATGGTCATGTGAGCTTTTCTAATCATGCTTGGCATTTGTCATTGTCTGTCCATCATAAACATTTTAAAAAATCTTCTGTAAAGCCAGAACATCTTACTTTGTCTTTACTACACACATCAGAGGCAGACAGCACTGTAGTATAGTGAAATGACATGCATTTTAGTCGTGCAGTAAATGGGAGGTGTTTATTTTCGGAATGTGACTGAGGTAAAAACAGTGTGGTAATGCGGAACAAGCTATGTTCTCTGTGCCAGAGAAGGGTACTCTAGTTAAATTGGTACATATATGCAATCAGTGCCTATCACCACTAATGTTGTGAGTTCGAATTCCACTCATGATGAGGTGTACTCGATCCAACAGTATGTGATAAAGTTTGTCAGTGTCAGCTGTTTTCTCCAGACACTCCTGTTTCCTCCACCAATGAAAGTGGTCTTAATGAGTATAATGGTGATATTTAGAATCATTAAAAAAAGCAGTGATTTTAAATCCTTTTATGTTAAATTGATCATTTTCTATTATACAGGCACAGTAAAGTGAAGATAGTATATGAGAATCCTAAACCAATTACTGGACTGGCCATGAAAACTTCAGGCAAAAATATTATCTTGTTTGTATTAACAGAAGGCAATGTCATATCTATCAATATTTCTGCAAAACAGGAACAAAAGGTATTTATTAGAAAATGATAAGACAAATGGGTGGTAAAATGTAGAATAATGTCAATTATGAAGGTCGAGACAGACATTATCACAAGTATCTCAGTGAGTGTGATAGGATAATTTGTGATACTAATATATGTTGAGACATTCAAAACTGGCGATATTGTTTTTATCAGCAATGTGTCTCACATCACACTGGCTGCTTATTTTCAGTATCAAGGTCTTTAAGTCTATTGAAGCTCACAATATAAGAAAAAAGGTATAAATTGGTGATGAAATATTATACACATTTGAAATAAAAAAAAAATCGGCATTAACAGTACTGGTAGATAATATAACCACATGTATCACCACTCATGGGGAGGTGTACTCGATGCAATGTTATGTGATAAAGTTTGTCAGTGACTTGTCAGTGGTTTTTTTCAGTTACTCCACCATTAAAACTGACTGCCATGATATAACTGAAATATTGTTGAAAGTGGCTTTAAGTACCCTAACCCAAACCCTGAACCACTCCGCTAGAAACCTCAAACTTACAATTACAGAAATAGAACCAACCATACGTAATATACTTCAATATAGAACAACAATAAAAGCAACAATTGTGTACTTTAATGTGCTGTTTCAGTAAGAGATAGATTTTCATTTGCATCCATATATCCATATATAAGTCTGATGAATATAACATGATCAAATGAGTCTCTGATTTGCCTAATGTTTTATTTATAAATAACTGATAATTATGGGGGTTTTTTTCTTTCTATTTTTAGATGACCTTAGAAGACTTTGGGTCATGCACAGCTTGCTCAGTAATGACAGACCACAACCAAGATTATCAACTTGTCATAGGACGACAGGACGTAATTATTTTTTTTGATTATGTCTTTGTTTTCATTTTTTTGTTTTTTGCAAACAGGAAAAAAAAATTAAACATCTAAAAATGTTTGTGTTTCTGGCATGTTAAAATAATTACTTATACACTAACTTAGGCTACATTAAAAAAACATGTATGTTTCCCCTCGGCCGACCCACCCTTCAAAAACAGGGTAGGTAAGTAGATAAAAAGTTAGTTTTTTTTGGCATTTTCATTTCCATTCCTGCAATCGTATCAACAGAAGCTTCCGGTTGTAGTAAAATGTAGAAACGGAAATAACGATGATGGAAACGGACCCGAAATTCCAGAAATTTAAATAAAAACTTATGAGTTGGTCGGCCGAGGGGAAACATACATATTTTTAAATGTGGCCTTAAAGCTTACATGTAAATGTAGAGTACAGTGAAACCTGTGTAAACAGAACCTCCTTTGTGTTATACTTTTGTGTTCAGAATAGACAGGTGTTCAGTTTATACAGGTTAAAGTTCAGAATAGACAGGTGTTCAGTTTATACAGATTAAATTAGTTAAGATTTCCTAAATTGGGACTTTATTCTGAAGAGAAGGTATGTGGGCCTCTAATAATGAACAATAATAAAAAA
>MJUT01054254.1:110537-125982 GCA_002080005.1 Gigantidas platifrons | reverse complement strand
CCCCCCCAAAAAAAACTGTCATAAATTGCAGGAAAATAATATTTCAATGACTAGTTTAAATTACATAGACAATATTTGGTATGCTATGGATTCACCAACGAAATCCATGGAACTAATTGCATACATGTATTAATGAATTTACAGCAATTTGAAAATGCTGCTCATGGTTTTTTGCATAGTTTTTGTCTTTCCTCTAGCACACGACAAGGCCAAAAAAAAAATTATGTGTGTTTACGGTCACCCGAACTACCCTATTTTTCAGCCGTCGACCCTAACCTTTTTTATTGGCAATTATTCCACCCTAATTTTTGCTAGCTACCCTATCAATTTTTACACAGAATTCAAATAACCATTTTTGTTGTTTAATCAGCAGCAATGTTTTATTTATTTAACCACTAGCTTTTTGTCGAAATTGAGAGCAAAGAAGGTAGAAAAATTGAGTATCTCGTCATAAAACAGCTTCAACAAATGGTGGTTTACCGGAAATTTCTAAAATGAAATATCGGAATCCGGAACCGGGAACGATTATTGCCGGTTTTGCCGATAGTTGAAAAAAAAAATTAATGCTGATTGACCGACCATAGATTTTTTTGACATGTGACCGTAAACACATATACTATTTTTTTAGTCCCAAGACTTCAATCAGACTTGACTATGTATATGAGTAATATGGCGGGTGTGTTATAACAAGCAGGATCTGCTTACCCTTCACGAGCATCTGTGTTCACCCCTCAGTTTTTGATGGGGTCTGTGTTCACCCCTCAGTTTTTGATGAGGTCTGTGTTCACCCCTCAGTTTTTGATGGGGTCTGTGTTCACCCCTCAGTTTTTGATGAGGTCTGTGTTGCTCCTTTTAGTTTCTTTGTCCTTTGTTTTGTGTACCTAATGTTGCCAGTGTCTTTGGATTCTCCATTCTTGATTGCCCCTTCAGATTTCTTTAACATTTATTTATGAGAAAAATCATTCATCTTCTCCTCACATTTCAACCTACACAATGTACAGGTAAACCTGTCAAACCTGAACCTTTTTGGACCCACTTTCAATTTCGGTTCATGCAAGGCTTGATTTAGGCAGCTTTCACTGTATATTACACAAGGTGAACAAATTTCAACAGTCTATTTTCTAATATTTATTACAAGGTCGTTAAAAACCCATAACCCTCTCTATTATATTTTCTAGGCTGTATGTTTTTTTTCAACCTGACGGCAAAGATCCTTGTCTGGACTATAGCCCTATCTGTTATATTTTCTAGGCAGTATATTTTTATCAACCTGACGGCAGAGGTCCTTGTCTGGCCTTTGAAGGAGAGAAGTTACAGTTACATTGGTTTAGAGGCTATCTGATTGTTGTTGGTAAAGAATACAAAAGTCTACCAAGAGCTCCTGTCTTGTAAGTAATATTGCATTGCCGAATCATGATTGGATAGCTGAAAATGATGAGTGTTTGCAGTCAATAAACCATTTGCAAATATCCAACTTTGAATTAATTGACTTTAGTAGAGAATCGAATAGCTGTGATAATGTATGTCAAAACCTTCAAAACTGACAACTCGCAGAAGTAAGTGATAAAAGTTTGCCAGTTGCTTGCCCATGGTCGGTGGTTCTCTCCGGGTACTCTGGCTTCTTCCACCACTAAAACTGGTCGCCATGATATAGCTGAAATATTGCTGAAAGTGACGTTAAGCACAATAAATCAAGTCAAATCAAAACCGACGTTATTGTTGTTCATCGGTAAGGTCATAGTGTGTTTAACGTCACACTGACCAATGATTTTCAGTATCAGACTTACTCCATTAATACTGACAATGTCCCGTGATGAAATCAAAGGAAAAGTGTATAAATTAACGATAAGATTGAAATATTGTTTAAATTTGTAATTTACATTCATTATTCTAAACCCAATCCCTAAAATATTTGATTAAGAAGTCTCCCTCTTATACAGTCATCCCCTCTACAATGGAAATGTGGTCCTCTATTGAGGGGAGAAATTTAGTAGTTATTTACCACCTGTGGCCCTCTATTGAGGGGAGAAATTTAGTAGTTATTTACTATTTCAGTGCATCTAAAATCTGGTCTGATAAGAAGGGTGGCTTTTGTTGGGAGTGGCCTTGTAAGAGGTGTGGCATTTGGTGCGAGTGGACTGATAAGAAGGGTGGCTTTTGTTGGTAGTGGTCTAATAAGAGGGATGGCTTTTGGTGGTAGTGGCCTAATAAGAGGGGTGGCTTTTGGTGGTAGTGGCCTTATAAGAGGTGTGGCTTTTGGTGGTAGTGGCCTATTAAGAAGGGCGGCTTTTGGTGGTAGTGGCCTAATAAGAGGGGTGGCTTTTGGTGGTAGTGGCCTAATAAGAGGGGTGGCTTTTGGTGGTAGTGGCCTAATAAGAGGGGTGGCTTTTGGTGGTAATGGCCTATTAAGCGGTGTGGCTTTTGGTGGTAGTGGCCTAATAAGAGGGGTGGCTTTTGGTGGTAGTGGCCTAATAAGAGGGATGGCATTTGGTGGTAGTGGCCTTATAAGAGGTGTGGCTTTTGGTGGTAGTGGCCTAATAAGAGGGGTGGCTTTTGGTGGTAGTGGCCTAATAAGAGGGGTGGCTTTTGGTGGTAGTGGCCTAATAAGAGGTGTGGCTTTTGGTGGAAGTGGCCTAATAAGAGGGATGGCTTTTGGTGGTAGTGGCCTAATAAGAGGGGTGGCTTTTGGTGGTAGTGGCCTATTAAGAAGGGTGGCTTTTGGTGGTGGTGGCCTATTAAGAAGGGTGGCTTTTTGTGGGAGCTGCCTGATAAGAGGTGTGGCTTTTGGTGGGAGTGGTCTTGTAAGAAGGAGACTATAAAATGATTTTGTTTTTTTCAGAGGAGGGCAGACTTTAGAGATGAACATAGTATCAGTATATGATATACAGAATAAATTCATAGCCTACACAGCTCCGTATCCTGATGTTATAAATATCCTCTGTGAATGGGGAAGTGTTTACATTCTCAGTGGAGATAGAAAGGTACGCAATTATGAAAATAGATTTAAAACAGTGATGGTCAACAATTCCACCAATATCAACAAAACAAAGAAAGTTTAAGCAGTGATGGTCTACAATTCCACCAATATCAACAAAACAAACTATCAACTCTCACCGCAACTCATTGAACATAAAAAAAACACCATGACTTACGACGTTGGAAATCCGAGTCCTGGCTTGGGACAGGCAAAAAAATGTGACCAGGTTATTTATCCCAACCCTTTCCTTTTGATAATTGCATCTTCAACACCAACACATAGAAACAAATGATAGATAAACCTGCACATATTAGCTTCCAAACCAAAAGACCACATACTATCACAAAAATGAATGTCAAAGACCACATACTATCACAAAAATGAATGACAAAGACCACATACTATCACTAAAATGAATGACAAAGATCACACACTATCACAAAAATGAATGACAAAATAAAACAAAAGTACAATAACAATATCAGTATACAGTTATTTCATGCCTGTTCAGGGAACAGTTAAAACTATTGACCTGAGGTGCTGAAGATGACTTGAGAACTGTTGCCTGAGGCCGAAAGCAGCAATTCCCAAGTCATCTCTAGCACCGAGGGGCAATTGTTTTGACTGTTCCCTGAACAGGCATGAAATAACTGTTTTATTATCTTATATACATGCACATAACCACAAATCCACTGAAGATGATAATGTCAGCATACCATACCATTAAAAAATTGGGGCACAACATTGTTTTGAAAGAAATACAGCATTTGACAGGAATGACGCACTGCACATCGTTCTCGGACATGGAACAGTTTGGATCCGGAAGTAGGGGAACAGTCAACTGTTTCACTCCAACAGCTATTTTTTTTAATTTTCTTGTAATCGGTTAAAAATATAGCATATGAAAAATATATACTATAAGGCCATACAAAGTTAATTTCTTGGTTCTCAGGCCCGCCCGCATGTGGAAATTCGTCGCCGCATTGCCGATTTTTTTGCAAAAATAGTAAAAAAAAAANAAAAAAGAAGAAAAAATGCCTCCCTCATCACTTTTTACAGCAGTAAAAGGATAAAAAAAATGCCACCCTCCCTCATCAATTTTGACAAAAAAGGGCCTGAGAACCAAGTAATTAACTTTGCATGGCCTAAGTTAATATTGAATAATGTCTGGTGTCTCATGTTAAATAGATAAAATAACATTTCCAATCTGTTGAAAACTCATTCTATATTGACACACAGTTAACAATTAATCAGTTTACTTCACAAAAGAATAAATGCATCGATTGTGTAATGGCTAGCCTGCTTGCCTCAAGTGCGGTAGATGGTTGGTTCAAGCCTTGATCGGGTCAAACCACAGATTTCAAAATTGGTATATGCACTGTAATTATGTTTGGTAAAAATGAAAATGGGGCAGAGACTACTTACACTCAATTGAATAAGGGTGAATATCTCTTAAATGTCAGTGTAGAAAGGTTGGATATAGGACTTTTGATGGACAGCTGGCCTTGTTAAATGGCTTGACTAGTGTCTTGCCATTTCATAAGGTTAGCTTTCTGTCAAATAGCCATATCTAACCTTTCTAGTGTATATTATTTCATTTATCAATATTTTATCTTAGATTATAGTATAAAAAAAAGTTCAGAATTTTTACATCTAGTGCTCTAGACACTAAAATTAACATTAGGCATTTGTTTTTCAGTTATATCAACTGCAAGAAAAAGACACTCAGACAAAACTGGAAATGCTGTTCAAGAAAAACAACTACACGTTAGCCATAAGGTATAAAACATACATGTACACAGTCCTCCAGTATGTGTAAATTATTAAAATTACTGGTTGTCAATCAATGATTTTACTGTCACAAATATTTTTTTATTTATGATGTCTACTAAATAGGATGTCAAAGAAATTGAAATTGTACTGTTAACATTTGTGAGTAGTTTTAGAAAATTGTACTGTTAACATTTGTGAGTAGTTTTAGAAAATTGTACTGTTAACATTTGTGAGTAGTTTTAGAAAATTGTACTGTTAACATTTGTGAGTAGTTTTAGAAAATTGTACTGTTAACATTTGTGAGTAGTTTTAGAAAATTGTACTGTTAACATTTGTGAGTAGTTTTAGAAAATTGTACTGTTAACATTTGTGAGTAGTTTTAGAAAAATATTACATATCAATATATTAAGAGTTAATGATCTCTTTTTGTTAGATTTATGGGATCAATGAAAACATAGATATCCAATTTAGTGCTAACGACGTCTTTAGGAGATAATCCTCATCAGGTGACGCGTCTTTAGGAGATAATCCTCATCAGGTGATGCGTCTTTAGGAGATACTCCTCATCAGGTGACGCGTCTTTAGGAGATAATCCTCATCAGGTGACGCGTCTTTAGGAGATAATCCTCATCAGGTGACACGTCTTTAGGAGATAATCCTCATCAGGTGACGCGTCTTTAGGAGATAATCCTCATCAGGTGATGCATCTTTAGGAGATAATCCTCATCAGGTGACACGTCTTTAAGAGATAATCCTCATCAGGTGACGCATCTTTAGGAGATAATCCTCATCAGGTACGCTCAAAATCAAAAAGATTAGAGCGCTAAATGATTTAAATATCATGGGGAGCACGAAAACCAAACAGCATAAGCTGGATAGTCAAAATCTGCTATTATGCCATTAAATAATGGTGACATATACCTGAGTGAGAATGACCTTTAGTCAAACTTCAGTCTACCCTCATCTTGTTCCAGTGCAAAATCTCGCTGTAAAATTGTAGTGACGATCTTAGCTATGATAATAAGCAGTTGATGCCCATCACCACTTGATTCTCTTATCCTGTTCTAAGATATAATTCTAATAAATTAAATTTTATATCAAATAAGGGGCCATTTTTTTCATGATCGTATGGTAGTTGGATTTACAGCTACTTATACAATCAGTGCCTATCACCACTAATGTTGTGAGTTTGAATCCCGCTCATGGCAAGATGTACTTGATACAACATTATGTGATAAAGTTTGTCAATGACTTGCGACAGGTCAGTGTTTTTCTCCAGGTACTCCGGTTTCCTACTCCAATCAATAAAACTGACCGCCATGATATAGCTGAAATATTATTGAATGTGACATTAAACACCATAACCTTAGACCTAACCCTATGTCAAATTAAATGTTGATTTGAAATACAGTCTTGATGAGCTTCAAATATGTTTTATGATAAGGGAGATAACTCAACCCTTGGCAGCTATTTACATGTTGTATTATTTATTTTCCAGCTTAGCCAAGTCTCAGCAGTATGATCAGGATGGCCTGATTGACATATTTAAACAATATGGAGACCATTTATATGGTAAAGGAGACCATGATGGTGCTATAGATCAGTACATTAAAACTATCGGTAAACTGGAGGCTTCCTATGTTATCAGAAAGGTAATATTACATGAGGGCTCTAACCTTAAATGTTTTTGGGAGGGAGTTCCTGTAACCTGATCCATCAACCAAAATTGTCCCTACCAATACATTTCATCTCGATTTCCAGAGAATTTATATTATTATTTTAGACAGTTTTTTTTGTGTATTTTTTGCATTCATAAAACTTTTGAGAACAGCTTTCATATTCATACTCCTAAACCATCCAATCAGAACCCTGTATATAACAGGTACAGTGTTCTAAATGGCTGTTTTTAGTTCAAGTACAAGTTATATTATTATAGGCCAAACTGTTACGTACCATATTAAAAAGTGTCTAAGTGTAATGTTTGATAGAAACTCGTGTTCATTTACATCCATATCCTTTCTTACAAATTTCAGTGGTTTTAGTTTAAACAGGTTTAATTTTCAGTTGAGATATAAAGTGCATGATGCTATATATTTCAGTTTCTTGATGCACAAAGAATCCACAATCTAACTAAATACCTACAAGCCTTACACAAAGCACAACAGGCTACAGAGGAACACACAACACTGTTACTGAACTGTTATACCAAATTGAAGGACGTCAACAAATTAGACGAGTTTATTATGGTATGTATAAAGTTTCCATGGAAAAGGAATACATTTTTTTTTATGAATTTAAGTTTACACCCTTTCATATAAAGTATAGTATCTTGGGCACCTGTTTTTCTTGGGAGGGTGATCTTATTATCACCAATGATGTTTTTGTCTATTTGTGGAATGTAAAATTATTTTTCTTGTAAGAGTTGTCTTTCTTTAGTAGGTATTTTGATATATTTTCAATGCCAAAAATTATGTGAGTATGCATAAATACAGATGGAAAAAAAAATGCTAAATTTTCATATAAGCTGAATAGAAATACCAACCCTAAAAGGACATAATTCTAGGAGATTTAATTCTTACAGAATACTAATCTTAACATAAAGACAGACTTTTTTATTTAACATTCCCAGAATGCTTTTCTTCTTGCTGTAATGTATTAGTGACAAATTTTGTTGTTCTTTTTTTTCAGACGAAAGACAGGGAAGTAGATTTTGATGTGGAAACAGCCATGAAAGTATGTCGTCAAGCTTGTTACCACAAACATGCACTGTTTTTAGCAGAGAAGCATCAGAAACATGAAGGGTATCTACGTATACAGCTAGAGGATAACAAAGATTATCAAAAGGCATTAGAATACATAGGAAAACTAGAATTTGATGAAGTACGTTATTGTCATTAGATGGTTTTTATTGGTTTTATGGTGTTTAACACCACTTTCAACAATATTTCAGTTGTATCGTGGCGATCACTTTCATTGGTGGAGGAAACTGGAGAAAACCATCAACTTGCTGCAGGTCACTGACAAACTTTATCACATAATGTTGTACACCTCGTCCTGAGCGGTATGCAAACCAACAATATCAGTGGTGATAAGCACCACTCGTATAGATAGTTGTAAATCCAACTACCATAGGATTACGGCCAGGACAGCTCCCATTGTCATTAGAGTACATAGGAAAATTAGAATAAGATGAAGTAAGTCATTGTCATTAAAATTAGATGCAGTAGGTCATTGTTAAAGAAAAGAATTTTATCTATATCTAACAACAGAGGCAGTTACAAACTGATCAAATTGAAACTCCATAGGGATGTTTATAGCATAACTGTTCTGCATTTCAAATAGCAACCAAACAATGCAGTAATTCACAAATGCATGTTAGTCACCCTATATATATAGCTAGTAGTTTGAGACAAGTACCTGGAGAGTTCTGAAACTACATTTTAAATTTCATTTAATAAATACAAATGCTAATTTCAATTCAAAATTGTTAACAGAATGTTCGTTTTGTATATTTACCTCCAAAACAATTAAATCCAAAGCCATTATTGGAAATAAATGGTTTTTGATTGAATGCTCAATCATATTTTCATTTGTGATGACATTGCTACTGTGACATCATGCAGTGAATTGCATTCACTGTGAAATCTCAGTATTTTAGTGGAAATCATGAAATAACAAGTTTTATATGGGCAAATAAAGTTTCAATACCTTTACATTGTGGTACATTTTCTATTGGCTGAATTTCTGTTAATTGACGACATTAACATATTAGGTAACCAGATCAGTTATTAATAACTGGTTTCCTTACATTCCATGAACCATTAATGTTTGTATACACATATATTGTAGGCTGAGAAAAATTTGAAAAAATACGGGAAAATGTTAATGTCTGAAGTTCCACAGCAGACGACAGAATTACTGAAGAGATTATGTACAGATTATAGACCTACTGATAGTAAGTGACCTTAATAATACTGACCTCTCACCTAGGTCAACTATTCATAGTGTAACAGTAGAGCATGTTTTACCTCTGAAAAATGCAATGTCCTCGATGGGATTTGATCCCAGGACCTCTCGCATTGTAAGCCACTGCTCTACCAACTGAGCTAAAGGAGATCTTCACTAACGTAGTTAGCAGAGATGGTTATGAACCTACTACGGTTCCTATAACCTTAGGTAGGGGAGTGTTCCCGTTACAATAGTTTAACTACTTTTTACATTCCAAGGGCTCGTGTGGCTCAATTCGTTGTATTACCTAACAACTCATACAAGTCTATCATCAATACGGCATGGGTTCACACCAGGATTAGTTCGTTACAAAAAAGGTTGTACTCGATTCGCAGCCGCAAGTGATAAAATTTACCATTTGCTTGCCCATGGTCAGTGGTTCTCTCCGGGTACTCCGGCTTCTTCCAGCACTAAAACTGGTCGCCGTGATATAGCCTGGTTGGGTCAATCCAAACACTATGAAATTGGTTTTTGTTGCTTCTCTGCAGCATCAAGGCATAAGAACAAACATTGGTCGATACAGCATCAGGATAATGTGCCCGAGTGGAACACATTTTCTACCCATGAAATGTTACTTCAGTGACACAGCTAAGTTAAAATCCAACTAAGCTTGTTTGTCTAGTATAAAGCAGACATCATCAAGATCTTATTGAAATATAACTTGTTCTTGCCATGGTATGGCTACAAAATTGTTCTGATGGTGGTAAAGAACAAACAATCACTTAATCATGTTATTTTAGATCTACTTGAATTTAGTAACAAACTTTTTTAATGCTCAGTTTAATATCATTTTCCATTGATAGAGTCTGTTATTGAATTTTTGAATATTTATAGATACATGTAATTATATACAATTTGAATTTATTTTTCATATTTCAGGGCCTCTCATTGACCAGGTGAATTTAGAAGGTAATTTTACTGCTTTACAACTAGTAGGGAAGTCATGTTCCAAATGAACAAGCTATTTCTAACTAGTCTTTGCCTTAATTTTTTTAACCTACTTGCCCGAAACTCAAATTTAGAAGAAAAAAAAAAATTTATTCAAACAAATTCTTTCATCATTTTCACTTAACCAAATCCAGTTATACTTGCCTAAGGCTTCGTGCTAGTAGGGTAGTGCAAAGACTGTCTAAGGCTGTCATAAATGTACTTCTTCCTCTCCTCCCCCCCCCAAAAATACACACATAGGTGTCTAATATACAGGAAGACAAATTATGAACAAAAAAATGTAAGCGGTAATGGTCAACAATTCCATAGAAACACACTATCGCAAATCACCTCAAATTATTGAACATAAAAAGACCACTACATACATCAGTGAAATTTCATGTCATGGCTTGAGACAGGCACAAAAATGTGGCGAGACATCAAATTCTCAAAGAATTACTAGAGATGTCTATTTCCTGAAAGAACCACTGTGTTCATTATTTGTTATAATAAATATATAATAAATATATTAAAAAAGTCATTGATATCAAAATTCCGCTTTTATCAATTTATCTCCCTTTGTCTGAGGGGCCATTGTGATCGTATGGTAGTTGGATTTACAACTACCTATGCAATTAGTACCTATCATCACTAATGTTGTGAGTTCTAATCCCACTTGGTTGGGGTGTACTCAATACAACATGTGATAAAGTTTGTCAGTGACTTACGACAGGTCGGTGGTTTTCTCCGGGTACTCCAGTTTCCTCCACCAATAAAACTGACTGCCACAATGTAACTGAAATATTGTTGAAAGTGGCTTTAAACACTATAAAGTATTTGTCTTATTGTTGTGTTAGAAATTGATGAATATTTAACATTCTTGTTATATTTTTATTAACATGTATTTTCAGGAGGAATACCAAGAATACAGAAAGCCAGTGCAGAAGAATTCATCCACATCTTTGTAAATAATTCACCAAAACTTACAGAGTTTTTAGAACACATGATCAAGGTAAATATAACTACCTCTAACACTACAGTAGTCCCTCTCATATAAGGACACACCTTCTGTACTGAAAAACTGGCCTCTCTTAAGGGGGTACCATACACTACAGGGAGATAACTCTAAAACTACAGTAGTCCCTCTCATGTAAGGACACACCTTCGGTACTGAAAAAGTTACCTCTCTTAAGAGGACAATTTAACAAGTTTTTTTTTACTATAAAAGTTCATTTGAAATCTGGCCTGATTAGAGAGGTGGCCTTATAAGAGAGGGACTACTGTAGTAATAAATCTTGGCTTATAAGGCCCAGGGAATGCTAGTTTTATCCTGTTCATCCTACCATCCATTTGATTGTCCATTTTTTATCACATATTTTCTCTAGCACAACCACCACTAATTTCAATTCCTGTCTGGTGATATGAGCAAACTTCACATAATTTAATGTAAATCAGGATATTTCCGTGTGATGAAAATTGTGCAATGTGCAAGATAACTTCGGAATGTTTATTCGTGGATCAATAAATTTGTGCATGTGTCCGTCTAACACATGATAATTTTGCATATTGCATTCATCTCAATGACAAATTTTATTCTACGAGGGCATTAAGTTCATTAATAGATTAATCAATAAAATCACCTGTTAATTTTTTCATGATTTATTTCATGATTAGTTTTCAATAAAATTCTCAGCAAAATAATGAGAATTATATACAAATGATTACAGTATAATATACATAGATGCTTGATATTTTGTTTGGGTTTTGGGGAGGGGGGGTCTTGATTTTTTTTGTTTTGTTTGGGAATCTTTTTTTTTTTAACAAAACAAAGTGTATTATGCAGAACTATTTGTAAACTATTTTGAATATTGATATGCATTTATTTTATAGGTACAACCAAACTCTCCCAGTCTTCTATACAACACAGTATTAGAACTCTATCTACATGACATAGTCCATGAGAAAGATATTAGTGTAAGATAAAACATTTCAGATTTACATGCAAATAATTTAATTTGATTTGACTACTGCAATCTGATTGGCTGATCCGCTTGGAGAAAATTTTGGTTATACTTGATAACCTGGGTTGGTATTGTGACGTCAGCAACATATTCATTCGCAAATGACAAATTCAAATAGTCACATGAAATAATTGTAATTAAAATTGAGGAATCATTAAATTTTGTTGTAAAAATTAACTTATAAGGAATATTTGAAATTTTTTAACAGGTTATATTTCACGGTTTATTAAGCGTAAACTGCCCCAAACCAGGTTATATCGTATAACCTATTCAAAAATTTCAAATATTCCATAAATACCTTGGAAGGGTCTTTAGTCTATTAAGCAGTAGACAATAAATCAGCTAAACATGGAAATATTTACTTGGGGTTAATTGTTGCTTTTTTATAGTCAATAGATCTGTATGACAATGTTTGCTTTTATTCTGCAATTAAACATATGACGTCATGTCTTTACTATGACGTTTATGTGTTAAAGACATCAAATACAACAAAAAAGTATGCACTCGACTCGCAGCCGCAAGTGATAAAGTTTACCAGTTGCTTGCCCATGGTCGGTGGTTCTCTTCGGGTACTCCGGCTTTCTCCACCACTAAAACTGGTCGACATGATATAGCTGAAATATTGTTGAAAGTGGCATTAAACACCAAAAATCAAATCAAATCATCAAATACATTTTGCAGAATCTAATATTGTCAATGTTAGAAAAGCTTAATAGATCATGTGAGACAGTTATGTTTTGCATTTCATTAGAATTAATTTGATTAGTTGTGTTTACAATCTTTTGGTTTTGAGCATACCTGATGAAGGTTATTCCAGAAACATATCGTGCACATCAAATTTCATATCTACGTTTTTATTACAGGTCAAAACAGATAAAGTGAGAAAAACAGAAGATTTATTAAAGAATCCTGAGGTCTGTATTTAAAATATTTTGTTAAATTTTTTTACTGTATTGATGGATTTATATAAAAATATTTCTTAAATCTATCAACATGAAGGTGAATCTAGAATAAATTCCAGAAAACTTAATGACACAACAGGAATATACTAGAAAAGATGAATGAAATTTCATCATAAAAAAAACTTCCTCTCAAGAAACAACAACAGTTTAACATTGTTTTGACTTGTGTTGTATTTTAAAATTTGATAAGTGGAGGTGTGTATTGATAATTCATTGTCTTTCTTTTCATATCGTAGAAAAATAAGTGAAAAATGGATTAAATATATTGTTTGCTTTAACCAAAATTTCTAATTTATTAACACTATACGATTGATGAAGACATCTTAGATGTCTTAGAACAGAAATGTAATTTAATGAAATATTGGAAAAACGTCTTTGCATAACAAAATATTTATTCTGGACTGAGCAAAACAACACTGTTGTTGACGTCAGGTGTACTGATACGTATGTATCATGCTAAGCAATGTTAAAACCAAAATAAAAGGATATTTATGCAATATGAATAAATGAAGCTTACTCTCAACAGGCTTAATGATATATATTTTTCAAACTATATGGAATCATTTTATTTTGTATTGAAGGCTAAATATAACCTTGACCAAGCTCTTGTACTATGTCAGATGAACAACTTCAAAGCAGGCATTTTATATCTTTATGAGAAAGCACATTTGTAAGTAATTAGAATGAAAAACAGAAAATAAAAATTTTAATATTTTTTTTATAATTAAAGTTTCCCTTGAGGGCATTAACTTTATAAGAGGGAAACTTTAATTGTAAAAAAATGATTAAAGTTTTTATTATTTGTACATTCTTTAATATGGTAACCTACTTATTGAGCATCTTATGCTTATTATACCACTGCTCCACCGGAGGGGGGTATACTGTTTTACCTCTGTCTGTCCTTCCGTCCGTCCCAAGATATTTTTCATCGCATTTTTCTCAGCAACTATTGATGGCAGAAATCTGATATTTGGTCACAAGCTTCATATAGGTACCCCATATGGTGGGAAGCATTTTTGGACCTGTCACATTCCTACTTCCTGTTTGCGGGATATCATAAGTGAGCATTAGCTCACAGTTCATCTTGTTATGATTGTTAATAAGGAAATATTAATGTCGCAAATATCTCAGTTATATTTTAACTATATTAGACAAGTGTTGGATGCAAGATTTGTATCTTGCCCCTTGTATCATACTTGTATTGTATCCATTTATTACAATATACCACCCGGGTGGCTCAATGAGTTAGGTAGTTGGATTACTTAACAACTCATACAAGCCTATCACCAATACGGCATGGGTTCGCGCGCAGCTTTGTATATTACATTAAAGGGTGCACTCGACTTGTAACCGCAAGTGATAAAATTTACCAGTTGCTTGCCTATAGTTGGTGGTTCTCTCCGGGTACTCCGGTTTCTTCCACCACTAAAACTGGTCGCCATGATATTGCTGAAATATTGCTAAAAGTGGCATTAAAACACCAAATTAAAAAAAAAAATCAAATACAATTTACCATAGATATAGAGGCTCAGTGTACTTGTTATTGAGGATTTCATTCACAGGCACTTGTTTCATTCAAAAAATATATGCCCCCTCCTCTTCCTTACTTCAAGGTAAATATCTGCCCTTTTCCCCTTCCCTACTTCTCCTCAATATTTTTCGCTTATTTGTGATCCTTTCGCTGACACAATTATATCGTTACACTCCCGAGATATTTCTCTTTTCGACTGCCACATTTAAATGTACCTACCGGGCCCCCCTCAGACGAATTGGACAAGAATATTCAGCGAACGTGGCTTGGTCTATTTTTCAGTCATTGAAACGGATACAGCCACTTCCGGTTTGCACTGGATTTTTGTCCTCCGCCTCCCAAGCGGAGCGGGGGATATAGAAATGCCGGGCGTCCGTCCGGATATATTGTAAGTGCTCTCAGATTTGTATTTGTAGACCAATTGATTTTAAACTTACACACAGGCATTATATTAAGAATCTCTAGCTTAAGTTCGAAACTGGGCAAAATTCGATAATTAAATTCTTGTAAAATCATGTTTTTTTATAGAAAAAGTACATATTTTGAGAATTACATTGTAAGCACTCTCAGATTTGTATTTGTTGACCAATTGATTTCAAACTTACACACAGGCATTATATTAAGAATCTCTAGCTTAAGTTTAAAACTGGGCAAAATTCGAAAATAAAATTCTTGTAAAATCATGTTTTTTATAGAAAAAGTACATATTTTGAGAATTACACATTTCTCTGAAACTACAAAAGATAGCAACTTAATATTTGGTATGGTGGGGATGCCAATGTGAAGTTGAGGATGCAACATTCCCCCTCCCCCAGCTCAGCCCCACCCTTCTCAGGAATCTGTATAAAAAAATGTGACCGAAATCCCCACCCTAAAGCATATATATATTTATGATCAGGGTGACTAGGCAAATCAAATGCCTTATAGCTAAGGCCTCAGGGGTCATACCCCACCCCCTACCTGAAGTGAACTTTTTAATGGTTGAGATCCCCACCCCTAAACCATATATATTTATGATCAGGGTGACTAGGCAAATTAAATGCCTTATAGGTCAGGCCCCAGGGGTCATACCCCACCCCTACCTGAAGTGAACTTTTTAATGGTTGAGATCCCCACCACTAAACCATATATATTTATGATCAGGGTGAATAGGCAAATTAGATGCCTTATATCTCAGGCCCTGCGGGGTCATACCCCACCCCCTACCTGAAGTGAACTTTTTAATGGTTGAGATCCCCACCCCTAA
>MJUT01054249.1:153756-188238 GCA_002080005.1 Gigantidas platifrons | reverse complement strand
AGCTGTCATTGAGCCAATAACAAGACCTATACAGCTGTCATTGAGCCAATAACAAGACCTATACAGCTGTCATTGAGCCAATAACAAGACCAATACAGCTGACCTTGTCCAATAGCAAGAACCATACAGCTGATCTTGGTCCAGTAACAAGACCATTACAGCGGAAATTAGACCAATAACATAACCAATGCAGTTGGCATTGGTTCAATAACGAGGCCAACACAGCTGACCTTATACAAATAACATGACCAATAGAGCTGACATTGAGCCAATTACAAGACCAATACAGCTGATATTGAGCCTATAACAAGACCATTACAGCTATCATTGAGCCAATACCGATGCCAATACAGCTGACATTTGTCCAATGACAAGACCAAAACAGCTGACATTGTGTCAAAAACAAGACCAATATAGCTTACCTTAGAAAATAACAAGACCAATACACTTGACATTGTGACAATAACAAGACCAATAGAGCTGACCTTGTGTCAATAACAAGACCAATACAGCAGACCTTGGTCCAAAAACAAGATGAATACAGCTGACCTTGGTCCAATAACAAGACCAATACAGCTGACACTCTGACAATAACAAGACCAATACAGCTGACCTTGTGACAATAACAAGATCAATACAGCTGACCTTGGTCCAATAACAAGACCAACACAGTTGACCTTGGTCCAATAACAAGATCAATACAGCTGACCTTAGACCAATAATAAGTCAAATACAGCTGATATCAAACCATTAGCAAAGCAAATACTGCTGACCATTGTCCAATAACAAGGCCAATAGAGCTGACATTGTGACAATGACAAGGCCAATACAGTTGACGTTGTGACAATAATAAGACCAATACAGCTGACTTTGGTCCAATAATAAGACTAATACATCTGATCTTGGCCCAATAAAAAGACCTATAAAGCTGAGATTGTGACAATAACAAGATCAATATAGCTAAAATTGTGACAACAAGGACAATAAAGCTGACATTGTGACAATAAACAAGGCCAATGCAGCTGACATTGTGACAATAATAAGACCAATACACTTGACCTTGACCTAATAACAAGGCCAATACAGCTGACCTCGGTCCAATAGTAAGATCAATCTAGCTGACGTCGGTCAAATAACAAGACCAATACAGCTGACCTCGGTCCAATAACAAGCCCAATACAGAAATCATCGCGTAATGATAGCTGAGTATTACTACCTGTATTCATTCATCAATAATTAATTATAATGTAAGATTAAATCTCTATACAAATATTGTAGCTTAAATTTCCATCAACTGTAATTAGATATTCTATTTGTAATTATTTTAAATATTTAAGTTTAAATTTGATTCATACAATTGAAATGTACCGTGTTTTACCAATAAATCTCAATTCTAAAAGTCATACATAATAAAGTATTCGTCCATGAAATGTAGATAATAAGTGATTAAGGAGGTTTTTTTTAAACGTGAGCAGGTTTCTCAGTCATCTCTCATCGAAGGGAGATGACTGAGAAACTTCCTCGAGTTTTAAAAAACATCTTTGATTATTTTATAGCTATGATAGTATGTTTATCAAGGATTAGGTAATGTGACGTCATAATAATGTCATATAAGAAAACAGCGATATTACTACGCGTCATTGACAACGTTTAGCGATTAGCGATAATTTGAATCGTCTAAGCGCTAACGGGATATGAAACATATTGGTTTTAAACATCAAAGGGGAAATAAACAAAATAGCGATAATAGTTAATTTATGATGCTACATGTATAATATCAATATAGCGCACATGTTTGGTTTCAATATTCATCTCCAGAGCTGCAAATATACTCCGATTTTTATTTATATATAAAACAAAACAATATAAACCATTAACAATAATAAAGGTTAGAGGAAAACATTCCGGTAGAAACTTATTCAAAATTTATCACATAATGTGGTATCGAGTACACCTTTCCTTAACAGTATTCGAATTCACAACATTCGTGGTGATAGGCACTGGTTTCATAGGTAGTTGTAAATCTTATGAAATTATTTATCCCAGATAAAAGGGACAACAGTGAGCTTTTGGTGATTACAAGAACGATATTTGTAGCAATGTTAAATGTCGCACCGACTCTAAATGTCGCACATGACGTTAAATGTCGCAAGGTTGACGCTAAATGTCGCAACCAAAGCTAAATGTCGCAAAACCTCTTGACGCTAAATGTCGCACCTTTAACGCTAAATGTCGCAATATTTTGAACTACCGCTATATGTCGCAACCTCAATGCTAAATGTCGCACTCTTTAATAAGCCCAAATGAATGATCAATTTAATATTTTAAGCTTTCACATCTATATAGTTGGTATAAACATATTTATTCATGATAGACTGTTATGTTATATTACATACAAATTTGCTTAACATGACAGGATTCGGAAACAAGCTAAGCTTATACTAATCCGTCTCCTATGAATTATAATTGACTAATATAGCAAACAAGTTACAGAACATGCTACATGACAAATCTAAAACAAACAAGTTACAGAACATGCTACATGACAAATATAAAACAAACAAGTTACAGAACATGCTACATGACAAATCTAAAACAAACAAGTTACAGAACATGCTACATGACAAATCTAAAACAAACAAGTTACAGAACATGCTACATGACAATTATAGAACATGCTACATGACAAATCTAAAACAAACAATAATAGACAGTGGAATAACAAAACAGAAAGATATAAAATTAGTAATACAGATGAAATGCAACCTAGAATTATGATGTAAATCTTTTGCTCTTAAGAATAAAATTATGTACCTTGATAAAAATGTCTATATTTTGATCGACACTTAAGGTGTATGACCCCTTTAGTAGAAGTTTAACGTCAATAGTAACCGGGATAATTGATTGTATACAAGAGTTCATTTCGTAAATCAGTGTATTTTTTGCACGATGTCAAAAAATGGGATGCAGACTCGACTTGACCAGATGTACAATTAGGGGAATCCACCAGATTTCGAATGAACAGGTGCTCATTTAATGAGCTACTGTTCATTCTTAACCTGGTGTGTAAAATTTGACCCAATCGAGTGCCACTGTAATAATATGCAGGACATTTGGTATTTTGGGTTTTAATTTGCTCCTTAAAAATATTCAGGGACCTTGAATTTCGAGTATCTATAGGGAGTCTATTCCATAATTTTATGGATGATGGAAGGAAGTAATTTGAATAGAATTTAGTTTTTGAACTTATTTCTAGAATATTCGCAGACTGACGAGTGTTATGGTAGTGTCGATTAACTCTATCAGGTAACAAATTTCTCAAATATCCAGGTGCTTGATTGTTCACTATTTTATGAAGTAAAATCAATTTATGTTTTTCCCTTCTTTCCAAAAGTTTTTTCCATCCCGTTTCCTCGTATAGTTTCTGAATGGACGTTAATTTGTACCACCCGTAACAATTCATGCAGCTTCGTTTTGGACGTTTTCGATTTTATTTATCAAATAATGAGTCTGCGTATCCCAAACAACATCTCCATATTCCAAAATGGGTCTAATAAAAGAGAAGTACATCTTTTCTAATGTAAATCTATTCAGTATAAAACGGACTTTCCTTAACATATTTAAACGTGTATAGGCCTTCTTAACAATGTAGTCAATGTGATCGTGCCACAACCCATTGTTAGAAAAGAATAATCCTAAGTGTTTATGATTTGTAACTTCCTGAAGAATTTGACTGTTCATTTCCAGTGGGGAGTGTAGTGGTTTTATTAGTTTTCTTGAAATAACCATAGTCTCCGTTTTCTGGGATTGAATTTTACAAGCCAGTTTACCGATCACTGGTGGATTTTTTCAAGATCTCTATTAATAATGTCAGCTGCGTTTTGAGAAGTATCAACTGTTACATAGAGACTAGTGTCATCTGCGAATAATTTAATGCTCGCTTCGATATCAGTCACAATATCATTTATGAATAATAAAAATAGAAGAGGTCTAATATGGAGCACTGGGGAACCCCCGCATGTATAGTCTTCCACTCGGAATTTGACCCGTTTAAAACCACCCGTTGGGACCGTCCAGAAAGATACCTTTCAAACCATACTAAAAGATTGCCCGATATTTCATACTGTTTTAGTTTAAACAATAATCCCTTATGCCATACCCGGTCAAAGGCTTTACTAATGTCACAGAATACAACTCTGATTTCTTTCCCACTATCTAAAGCCCCCCCAAAGTCATTTGAAATATTTACCAACTGATTTAACACGGAATCGCCAAATGTAAAACCAGATTGATTGGATGTAATAATATTGCTTAGCAATAAAAAAAATTATGTACATACTTATAAACGCAGCGCTCCATACATTTAGAAATAACACTTAACAGGGAAATTGGTCTGTAATTTTTTACATCGTTAGGATTGTTGTTCTTATAAATCGGGGTTACATTAGCTTTTTTCCAGTCGTTGGGTAGCACACCAATTGATAACGATGAATTAAAAAGTTTACATAAAGGATATTTTAGTTGATCAACCGCCTCTTTTAGAAGTCGCGAGTTAATCAAATCTGGACCAGAAGCCTTACTAGGATTTAATATTGATAAAACGTCTTCGACATCAATTACGCCTATTTCAATATCACAAAGCTGGTTTTCGGGAAGAGAAAGTTCGGGAAGTACGGCGTCAGAGTCGTCAAGATCAGTTTGCATAGCAAAGAAATTATTGAACTCATTCGCCTTGTCTAAATCATTAAAAATCAAATTATTATTTTTCAGTAGTGGGGGTATGCCAGAGTGTGAAGGTTTTAGTCCGGAAATTTGGTTACAAGTCTTCCACCAAGCTCTAGTCGAAGGATGATCGTCAGACAGTCTAGATACAAGTTATATAGTTAGAAACAAGATATAAGTGTTATACGTGGTCATAAATGAATGTTCATTCGTTCATGTTGATGTTTAGTCTTCATTTGATATATACCGTGTTGATACCTGAAACATTTTATGCCTGAATTAATATCAATCATTGTTATACAATGTATTCCAATTATTTTAGAATTCTACACATAAATTATGTTTGGAAATTTAAATGGATTCAACTTCAGATAAACATTCAAAAATAATGAATAATGAGATTGACCTTTGAAGAGCACGTGTTTGAGTAATAATAAATATGAGTTATGACAAAAGATAAAGGTTACAGAAGATTTGTTCTTTAAAGTGATACCACAAGCCTATTGAAAAAGTCTACATAGTAATCATCGACAGTTATGTCAAGTGTGAAAAGTGATATTTTATATAGCTGTAAAATGCAAAGAAAGTTACAGTACTGTTAGAAAAATGTAGGTCGTGTTATGCACTTTAACGGATAATGTGTTTTGGATAAAGAGGTTTATATACATGAATAATTATATTCTTACTAGAATTTATCAATAACTCGTAATCTGATTGGATATCGTCACTTATTCTACGTCATTCGAAAGGAATTTATAAATCAATATTTCCGTTTACTGTACTACTTTTTTGTAGCGTTACGGCGTAGGAATATGGAAAAATAACCCACAAAGAATTATTAGTATTTAACGTCGAAAGCAACACGATGTCCAAGAATAAGAATTATAAGGATTAAACACTGTGATTTTAGGAAATTATGTATGTATAAACTCCGGCAGCTCACTCACAAACTTTACATAAAGTCCTTCGGACTTTATTCGGTATGTGAGTGAGTTGCCGGAGTTTATACATAGATAATTTCCTAAAAAACAGTGTTTAATCCTATAATAAATTCACCGGGTTAAAACTGTGTCGTGTTTCTTAATGGCATCTAACGTATAAAGAATGTGAAATCAAGCGAATCACACAAGAGACGATTACATCAAGAGACGACTGCGGTAAGTATATGCAAATGTGCCATCAAGAGACCGGTTAGTTGAAGCATAGTTTGAATCCGGTGATATTGAATTAACTTGATCTCATATCCAAGTAGCAAAGCGTCTTCATTCAGTTTATGAAATGCAATTTGATCTCAATTTCTCTTTAGTTGTGTCATTTTTAAGGAATCTGTAATAGATGTACAGGCAGGTGCCATATAAGGTTCACAAGGCTAATGTTGAAGGCAAGAATCTTACGTATTTTCACATTTCTTAGACAATAGTAAGTGTACATAGAGTGGTTATATTTACATACACTATTATAATCCCCATTATTCCAATTTGTCAGAGTTTTCGCGTTTCACATTGCACACTGTTGCCTAGCAACAAGAAAATATTATCCAGATTTACCCTACTTAGTCCAGTAAAACTGTTACCAGGGTAACCATGCATGCAATGCTCATATTTTGTTGATGCCTTCCTGCTTCAGACATGTTTATAAGCCTTTATATAGTATTATTTTCAACTTATACTATGTTGTAGTTTATATGATAATGTTAACATTGCAATATCAAACAGATGAAAGAAATGCGGGCAAATATTAGCGATTTACAGAAAGTATGTATCCTTTGTGACCATGTCAACAACATATTGAGTCAAAATTATTACTGTCCAATATATATTGTTTTAGACTGTCATATGGTTCTCATTTTATCTATGTTATGATGTATATTTAGCAATTTGCTGCAGCTTCATGTCAAAGATTGTTTCCCATACCCCCTTTTTGTGCACTAAAAAATATGAACCTATGCAAAATTTCGCATAGATTCATGAACAACTGTGCAAGTTACTCCAAATAAATCGTTCAGTTTTGAACCTCCAAAGGCATATACCTATTGATGCTAATTAGATAAATAATCTATAACCAGCAATAAAAGTAACATACGAATTGTATTCACTGTGTTTAGTGACTTTTTACTGATATACTCGTGTTGCTAGGCAACAGTTGGCAATTTATAATGAGAACATTCTGACAATTTGGAATGATGGAGATTATAATAGTGTAACAGGATCAGACTTGGGGTAAATTACTTTCAAATTTAATCGATTATATTACAATAACTTTGCAATTTCCATGATTACATTACATTATTGATGTTACAAAGTAACCTGTTTGAACTTCAAACTATGACCGTGCCGTGGACGAATCTACTATTTATATGTAACACCAGGTTCTCGTACAAATACATTTTGTAACAACAATCGGCTGGCTATTCATAGTATTGTTGTTTGCATAGTATTGAATATAAAAGGTATAATAATTGTCAATTGACTCTAATTAAATGGATCAGTGAATTCAGATGTAAACTATTTTACCTGTCCACCCTAAATTAAAAATGAAGGTTCCAACTGAACTATGACCGATAGCCACGCCCGGCCAAGTTAGCCTGAATCAACAATACGATTACATCAATTTTCAAATGTTATCGATTAAATTACAGTCACTTTGTAAATGTAATCGATTACATTACTGATTACATTTAATGTCATGACAACCAATATATTAGTGTTTTATGTTATTTGTCTCGTTTGCATCTGTCCAATATCTCTTTTTTTAATGTATTTCTTAAACTATGAATTACAATTCAGTTGTAATGTGAGCATTACATGCAATATTACATGCAATAGCAAACAGTACATTGTAAATTATAAATAGCAATTCTCATTTTCCTATTTTTCATAAAATATGTCTTCTCTTATATGGCCAATATTGATTCCATCTTATACTATTAGTAAATATTATAACATACATTTGCACATTTTAATAATATATATCAAATAATTTCAAACATCCTGTGAAAGTCTATTGTGGATAATAAACTAGCAATTAATTACCTGATAAAATTTGTAATTAAGGTATTATTTATGACACCAAATTATGTAGCACTCACTATTACTAAATTTAACTCCATTTGAATGTTTGTCCTTGATATATAATTCAGAAGATAAAAAAGCAAAAATCATTCTGATTCTAAAAACTTGCTGAAAAATTTACATAATTTCTCAGTCTAAAAATGAAAACTAAATCCATAATTTATGTAAACAGGTTTAATAAAATATCCATTACAAGTTGCATAGTAATAACAAAATTATCATATAATCCAATATTAAAAGGAAAATCAGCACCAAAATAAAAAGCAGAAGTACCACATATATCTGAATATAAGCTAGCTTTGTGTCTACAAATTAGCACTGTGACATTTTATAATAGCACCGGACTGTATAATGGAGAGTACATTATACAATTATTGACTTTTAATTAGGTCTACTCATGACTATGCGGACCTGATCAATGATTGATTGACCGAGGCCAACGGCCGAGGTCAATCAATCATTGACCAGGTCCGTATAGTCATGAGTAGACTGAAATTAACAGTCTGTAACTGCTTTATTAAATAATAAGGAATTTTTCAAACTTAATAATTGTTTTAACATTTTTCAATATTATTATTTTAATATTAAAATTTTGAAATTTTATGAAAACTTTGAAATTTTTTAAACTTTTTGAAAATTTTATCATTTAGAAATTTTTTGAAAAATTTTAAATCTTATGAAATTTTTTGAAATTTATGAAAATTTTGAATTTTTTTGAAATTTTAGAAATTAGAATTTTTTTTTGAAATTTTTGAAATTTTGAAAATTTTGAACTAGAAAAAAACAAATTATTTCATAATTTTGAAATTTCTTGAAAATTTAGAAATTTTATTAAATTTTTTGAAATTTTTGAATTTTTTTGAAAATTTTGAAATCTTATGAAAATTTTTAATTTTTTTAGTAAATTTTGAAATTAGGAATTTTTTTAAATTTTGGAAAATTTTGAATTTTTTTTTGCAATTTGATTGGCCGACTGGAAATGAAATCTCGTCTCTGGTTGGACAACGTTGAAACACCAAATATACTTCACGCGAGGTGTACTCACTCTGAGGTAGAGTTGAGAAAATGCTGTTTAGGCCAATCAGCGAACAGCAAAATTCCTTATCATTTAATAATTAACACTTATTTACTGGCTATGAGGACAATAGCAAGTTTATTGTCCCCCGAGACACCAACTATTTCCCGACGCGAAGGGGAGGGAAATAGTTGGTGTCGAGGGGGACAATAAACTTGCTATTGTCCGAATAGCCAGTAAATAAGTGTTTTATTATACAAAAGGCCATCTAGGAAATCTGAGAAAATATGGCTATTAAAAAGACGCAAATAGAAGTTCTTATAATATTAAGAAAAAATGTCAACAATAAACATGTTTTGTAAATTGCCAGTAAATAGTTCAGTGGCAGTCAATAGTCTTGAAAACTATTGACCGGTCAATAGTCTCAGTGTTAAAAATGTGAAACAATAGCATTTTTATTTCTTTGAAAAAGCTTGAAGAAAGTATATACTGAGGTATAATAATACTTAATGTAGCTCACACTTCTAAAGCGGTATAAGCCCAATGCGGAGCGCATTATATACTTCATGACGATTTGACTTATGACTAAGTGTGTATAGGTAAATCGTCCTCCATTTCATTCCATTCACACACACACACACATATATATGTAATGGAAGGAAGTTGTCAGTAACTCAGTGGTCCAGTGGTTAATAACGATCCGGACTATTGACCTTTACGTCATGGCTTCAATCATCGGTCTTGTAGGATTAAACAGCAATGCTTTTTAGTATTTCCCATCTAAAATAGTACAGGCAACAATCCAGGAAGGATTGGCAATGTAAAGTGTTTTGGGTAAACTATCCCTTCGGCTTCCAATAGGTATCTTTAAAGTATGCGGGGGATATATTGACCGATTTTATTAACCTAAGTGTGTGGAGTTTAGAGCCGGTCTTGCACATACATGTAATTGTCTTGGGTTCACTATTGAAGAAATTCTTTACAAAATGTATTGTTATAAGGATAATAAAAAATAATTGCACACACATCTATTGAACAGTATGAACTGATTCACATTCACATCAAGGGTAAACTCCGCCCACTCAGGTTACTAAAATCGGTTAATACCTGGTCGACCAAAATATCACATATCATTATGTGATTACGACTGACTTCATATACACAGTAATTTACAGTTTTAACCGCTTTCTGAAACTAAGTACGAAAGATCAGTGGAATCTGCATAGTTCTTATGAGATAAAAGAATGAAATTGTTAAGTATGAAATCATGAAATTTATAATTTCACGCTTCACATTTTCATTCGAAAAACGCAGCCTATATGGACGACGCCTGCAGAAGACTATTGGTTATTCATGCAATTTGGAGGATACTGCAATATACAGAGCGTACTTAATTTCAAAAGTATCTCCGGTTCCTGTACATTCCGATGTACAGAACCGATGCATCTGACATCGTTTTACATTTATTTTGGACATATTTCAAAATATTTGAGATACAGTGCTGTGAATAATGGTGAGACCCGGTTGCACGAGAATGATAATAAAATTCCATAATTCTACTGTACTAGAGCGAGCACAATGTAATAATCCTGTCATACAGGCACACCGACTTCATTACATACGTGATGGCACATGTAACTAAATATACAAAGTTGTGATGACAAAAGAGTGCGACATTTAGCGTAGAGGTTGCGACATATAGCGGTAGTACAATATTGTGCGACATTTAGAGTTAAATGTGCGACATTTAGCGTTGGTTGCGACATTTAGCATAAGTCTTGTGACATTTAACGTCAGGTGCGACATTTAGCGTCAGTGCGACATTTAACGTTGCTACAATATTTACTGACAATGTACGTACATTGTACGCATTGATCATTATCTTACATTGTCACACACGTCAACATTCTGTCAAATTAATTGGTAAAACAAAGACACAAGATACACCTAGTCTATTGAACATGCTATAACGCGGACGTGGAAAAGGACACAGTTTGAATCAGTACCTTATGCGTTATGTAGTGTAAGAGTGGTAATACCACAAAATCGCCCCTCTATCAATCTTTGCTATATTCATTTTATTGTGAGGAGGGAGGGTACTTTTCTACTGGTATCACATGAAGTTTAAGCTAAGTGACATCCATATATCATGCTAGTGGAAGGATGGTAGTGGGCGTGATACTATGGTAGTTATATAGACAACTTACAATGTAATCAGTGATTATCATCACTGTAGCTGTGAGTTTGAATCCCGCTCATGGCGAGGAGTTCTCGATATAGCATTAAGTGATATAGTTTGTTAGTGACTTGCGGCAGGTCGGCAGTTTTCTCCGGGTACCCTTTCCTCCATGAATACAACCTACCGCCACGTTATAGCTGAAATAGTGTTCAAAGTAACGTTAAAAACTATAACCCCAACCCACACGTAAGTGATATAAAAACTGAGTCTTAGCTTCAAATAGCATCCTACTGTCAGTGGCATGTAAGGAAAAACAATGATAACCTTCGACAATACTATATTCAATTAACTCAAGTTCCGGTGGTTACTTTCCAATTCTAGCATTCTTTAATTGAAGACCACAAGGTCATCAAAGTCAAGGTTAAATTTATCCTACACTCTCTAAGTGTTCCGCTGCCATCTTACATTGCAATATTTTATTAGGTTTATTTAGTATCTGACAATGTAGAAATTAATTTTTGTATTTATTCGGCAAAATATCGCTAAAATACTACTAAAATGGAGCTAAAAATAAATCAATGAGTGTATTGTAGACACTGCCTTATCTTATTTTGTTTACTGGTTCCCGAATTAAATGGCAGTACACCTATGGCATCAAAATTTATACACATACCTTTGTGCAGTAAATACAATCATATTTCTAAGAAGGGCCCGAGGGGGGGGGGGGGCTCAATGAGTTACAGACCCTGGATCGTTTAACTTAACAGATATTTCGTATCGTTTGCGTTTTTTGTTCGTTTCGTTTGCGTGTATCGTCCGTTCGTTTGCGTTTCGTGCGTGTAATTTGTTCTTTCGTTTCGTGTATCGTTCGCCAGTTTAATTAGACGAACACACGAAACGAAATACGAACGAACGATACACGAAACGAACGATACACGATACACGAAACGAACGCACGCTACGATTTCCAGTTTAAAATAATAACTACAATTTTAATATTACTACATGTATTACTAAAAATGTTTAATTAAAGTGCAAACAAAATTTAAAATATACAAACATGTATTTCCTTTATTTACATGTACCAGTAATTTTGTTCAATAAGGGAAAACATATTTAATAAATGCATTTTTTCTATAATGTACTCTAGGACAAATAAACAAGAAATCATCTACATGTATGTAAACAAACGCCTCTGGCAGTTTCACCTGGGAAATGCATGCACTGCAGGTGTGAAATGTCAACTTTTATATTTGTAATTTCATTCTAATTAACAATTATATGACCTTTTGAGGCCACACGCCTCTCGGACAGCTTAACCGAGAAAATAACTGATACATCTATGTCTGGTTGGAATTGTCAATTCAGAATCCGAATAATTATAAATATAAATTCTGTATAATTATATAATTAAATAAATATAAATTCTGTTTAATTATATAAATAGAAAGTCATATTTGGAAGTCAAATATATGAGATTTAAAATTTAATCATAAATATAATTATTAAACACATTGGTAATATAAACTATTTAATATAAATTGTATTATTCTATTACTTTAACGAATAAATTATAATGTATATATATAACTTGCTTATATAATATAAGATTACAGAAGTTAATCACATCAATTTGCACAAAATTCATTCAAATAATAACACGATACTATTCGTGTATCGTGCGTTCGTTTCGTGTATCGTTCGTTTGTTTCGTGTATCGTACGTTTGATTCGTGTGTCGTGCGTTCGTTTCGTTTATCGTGCGTTTGCTTCGTGTATCGTGCGTTCTTTTCGTGTATCGTGCGTTTGTTACGTGTATCGTGCGTTCGTTTCGTATATCGCGCGTTTGTCGTGTCGTTCGTGTGAAGCGTTCGTTCGTTTTTCGTTCGTTTCGTTTGAGATTTTCGTTCGTTTGCGTTTCGTGCGTAGTGTAAACTTATACGATCCAGGGTCTGTAGTAGGTGAATTAAGAAATACTTCATAGAAGCCAGAGTTTGCATACAGTTTTAACATGGGTAACATTATTCACGTTCAAATTTTATCCCGAGCGGTAGCGAGGGATAAAATGCAACGAAAATAATGTTACTCATGTTATAACGTGATACAAACTCTGGCTTCTATGAATTATTTCGATTCTAGTAGGAAAAATCTAATTTATTTTTTGAAGTGGAAGTCGGTAATGGAAATGCATTTCATAACAAAATTCACTAACCTTCATGTTTTACAGTTTGCAATTGTTTTTTCTTTTATGTATAAATAGACTGTGATGCTATAAAGTTACTGATATTTTCCAATTTAATGCCATTTGAATTTAGCAACATAAACAAGTAAAATGCTCACAAAATCTTAAAATAAATCAGTAACCATGTGATAATGTCATCAGTGTTCGAGTAAACGACTTCCGGAAGATGTTAAATTTCAAAAGTCAAAGTCCATTGATGGTTGTCTTAAGTATTTATTCCGGAAAAATATAGGTAAAAACAATACGGGCATGTTTATACTTGTTTTGCACCACAGTGCTGTATGAATACATAAATTCACTAGGGAATTATGTTTGTAATTTGTTCGTCAATACGCATGTGCGAATTAAAATATATCAGGAGTTTTATCACTGTATTATTTATATAGCCAATGAAGGACGTCATGTTAGAATTACCTAACAACTCATACAAGCCAATCACCAATACGGCGTGGGTTCACTTCCGGCTTTGTAAATTACAAAAAAGGTGCACTCGACTTGCAGCCGCAAGTGATAAAGTTTATCAGTTGCTTGGCCATGGTCGGTGTTTCTCTCCGGGTACTCCAGCTTCTTCCACAACTAAAACTGACCGCCATGATATAGCTGACACGTTTATACAAATGAACCTAGTTTATGTTCTCCTGATCGATAATATATTTCATATTAAATCTAGCATGTAAACACTAGCAGGGAGATATACAACTTTATCTGAATCATGTTTTTATCAGAATCCTGTGTGTGAGGAAACTTACTCTGTAGATAATTAATTTTACACAGAAAACTTCTAATTACAGTCTAGCTTCTATGCTGTAGAACTCCACTTAATATCACTTAATGATACCCTTTGTTGGTTTAAACAAATTATACAGCTCGATATAAATAATGTGATTAACATTAATTCATGTTCAATCCGCAACTCTGTGTGTGTTCTATAAACATAGAATAAACAACAGGTGTTAATATTTAATGATTATTCGAAGACGAGGCCTTTAAACGTTCCTAAAACATCAAACGAAACATAGCTTGCATTTGAGCGATGGCCTTTTCTTCTTAACAAGGCAGATAAACAATAATGGTACTCTGTTCATCTATGCTTGGAATATATATTTTTTTGACTTTTCGCGTACTAAATGACATAGAGTAATCAAGGCTAAATAACATACAGTATTTCTGTGTATTTGTGGATATATTAAAATAAATGCAACATAATATCAAATATAATAGATTAGAGTATTACGACGGGTACACTACTGAAACAGAAAGGTCTTACCCTTCTGGAGCACCCTCGTCTTTCAGTGGGATTCGTGTTGCTCAATCTATGTAGTGTTTCAGAAACCATACATCAAAGGACAGTCAATACAATAGCAAAAAGAAAACGGACAAAACAAGAAAGATATAAAAAAAACACTAAACAGAAATATATAGTATGAGCAAATGTGAACCCAATAAAAACCGGCAGTGACACCAGGTGCTCCGGAACAAAATGTTGACATTTATACAGCAGTTCAAACGTTCATACGTAATAGTCATAGGTTTGATTGATTGTCGCAGGTGTTACTTTCTCTAATTCTGCTTTTCCTCTTCTTTGTAAAATTTACTTTTTCAATTTGTAAAAGCTTTATTTCACTTATACATTGTTCTAATATTTATTTTTATTGAGTTTTGTCATGTATTATGCTATGTTGTAAATTGTAGGGAGAGGGCGTTTATAATGTTGTTATAACTTGTGCCCGATTCCATTGCTTATATTAGAGCAATAGAATATGTTTAATTATTATATAGATAGGTGTGAATTATGGAGATTTATCCGTGAAATAAATTCCGATATTTCACATGTGAAATATCAGTTTTTTCCCGCCAGAACTACTTTTAGACAACTTTAAGTGTAGTGGTTACGTCCCTTGTTGTGTTACGGTGAATACACACATGATTGTAAACTGAAACAATTAAACAAATGAAAAAGTTTTAGTACTTTTATAAATTATTTTAATTGAATCATTTTATTGATACATTAAAATCATACACTTGCTTATTCTAAATCGAATCATTTCACTAGCATAACACAACAGATTTAAATATAAACACACAACGGCAATGTTAAAAGTGCATTGTAGATTGTCAGTTTCCTAATTCCTTTCACCACCCCTTTTCAATGAAAAATCGTCTGCTTTGAACAATCTTAAAATTAAAAAAAACAAAACAAATGTCTGATCATTTTGACGCATATACGGCAGCTGTTTTTTCGAAATTTTTTAGAAGAAAATGATTTTGACTTGGAGATTTCAGAACGTTTCATTTGAGGACATTGATTCATTCCTTAGTTCGAATTCTGTTACACATGAAATACACACGACTCGGACAATAATAACATATCGTGCCTGGTTCCTCAGATAAATCGGACTGACATTAGTCACAATTGCAATGAATTTTTCCATAACAACTTTACAAATCCGCCCATATTCAAATAAAATTCAGAAACTCGTCCTTCATTTAAATTTCCAATTTTTTTCATCGAAGCGACAACACTTGACTTGTTTGAATGTGCGGCCATATTGATTACACACTATCATTGCTCGTAAATTCATACGCGTGGAATGAAATATACAAATTAAATAAAATAATATAAAAGAAATTTTGGAAGTCTATATAATAAACAGTATAACTAATCATAAATTTTGAATATCAAAATAAGACCACTCGTAACCGAATACGCATTAAGGATTAAACTCGTGGACGGAACAAGTTCCGCCCACTCGTTTAAATCCTTATGCGTACTTCGGTCTCTCGTGGTCTTATTTTGATATTCAAAATCTACGATTAGTTATACTATATTTCAAAATATTTCTTTATGTATCTATAAACAATTTTGTGTTTTTTTTTTTTAATTTCAATTACACACATAGTGTAAATACTGTCATCATACAGCGAGACATCGTGCATAATGTGGTCCAATAAAGCAAGGAACATTTAAACAATACATTTTGTATGCCCCTAAGGTTAAATACAAATGTATACAAATCATTGATTAACGCTTAGTTTCTTTTCTCTCTCTACATCTTGCTTTATTAAGTCCTGTATAGTCACAGATTTTGTATCAGGAAACACAGAATTTCTCTTAGATACGATCGCCATTTTCGTTTTTGACATTTTGTCATTATATACGTTATAATAGTCGTCAAAATTCCTGGCAATAATGGCAACTGGCATAGCTATGATCAACAGACCTGACATTGAAGTTATTGCACCAGTTACATAGCCTGCTGGAGATTTCGGTACTGTATCGCCATATCCTACAGTTGTCATAGTAACCACTGCCCACCAAACGCCGACAAATATATCAGGAAAAGTTTCAGATTCTATGAGTTCCGTGTAGTATATCAAATTTCCAAACAAGATCATAAAGATACTAAACGTTACTAATAGTAAAATCAACTCTTTCATGCTCGCCCGTATAGCGAGTAACAATACTTGAAGTTCGGAGTACATCTTGGCGAGTCGAAAAAATCGAAGCATTTTAAACATCATCAAAACATTTGAAAGGATGAATAAATATCTAAAATGTTTGTCCATCATGAACTGCCTTGAAAGTGCTATGACGACATAGTAGAGAATGGTAATGAAAACTACAAAAATATCAATAAGATTGCTATACCTCTTCAAGAAATATTTCTTTTGTGGACAAGACAGAAAATGGATAAATAGTTCTAATCCAAAAAATGCATTTGTTATAAAGCCGATGAACGCTAGAGCTGGTTTTTGGTGTGGTCTTCATGTACATTTGTACCTTCCAACTCAAATTGTTGTCTGTGGTATCTATATTTCCATTGGTTAGATTGCTCTCTTTCTGACCAGTTGTATTATAAAGGTTATTGTGTTGTGGTGGAGATGGAAGTGGGTCTCGGAAGGATGGACGAGTGCGTAGCATTGACTCCATTACACTTAGAACAACCATTACCATAAAGATTCCAAAGAAAACCTTAAACAAAAATACGCAATTAATTAATTTTCAATGACATATTAAATTGTCTAAATCAAACCCAAATTAATATAGATATTTGTTAATTTACAAAATGGCTTCTTCTTATTTTAGTTTATTTCTCGTTTTAAAAAGAAAGTTTCAACAATTCAACCAAATCAACAAAATGAACAATATATCTCTCACCTCAGCATATTGGTGATAATAATGACCATGACATATAAGGTTAGAAAATAGGTCGATGTGTGTGTCAATGTGGCGGAGTTAACTGGTTAATTGACGTGTTAGACTTGTCATGATGTTAAAACAACCAATGGATTGTTTACATACCACTGCGTTCATGTTACTTTTACAAGAAGAGTTTGAAGATACCAATGGGGGCAATCAGAATCCGTATATAGAAGGACAGACAACACAATGGCCAAAAGACAAAGTGTGTGCAAAAGGACAAACAACGATCTACAAAACATACATATAAAACTAGATCGAGTAACACGAACTCCACTTAAAACCGAGGGGGAACTCGGGTGCTCCGGAAGGGTAAGCAGTTCCTGTTCCATTAGTGGTACCCGTCGTGTTGATCTAGTTACAAACCCGGTGATAAGTCGTGAATGAGGAAAGAACCAGGAAGTGTTTACGACAAGTGTAACATATCCTTGGTCATTTGTGACACAGATATTCCATAACGGTCAACTATTGTAGTAATTATATCAACGGGTTATAAACTAGAATTAAAAGACTTAAATATAACACGATACTCCTATGCTATAAAGGTTTAAATGCATTATTTTAGCAATTTATCTTTTCATTTTTGTGACGTAGAACACAAACAGATTGTTTTATTAGTGAGAATTCGGATATGGTTCATAATTTATTGAGGTCTTGTGTTTTTGCAGTAAAAGTCATCCGTTCTTAATTGGAATTGCTTACAAAACAAAATATACAAATTACCATAGCAGCACGTGATGATTTCGGGAGGTCGAAAAATAACCATATTTTATCCTGAAAAGACCTTTGTCCATGTTGGCTTGTCATCCCCTTGGTGTGCTGTTCACGTGATCGATCCATATTTCTTCGTACTTCTTCTTCTCTTTTGTGATTGGTGTATATACGAAAACAACAATCCGAGATGCTTTGAATGGGAAGTTCCCAGAATTCAAATTCACGGATTAGAAGAATACCACAAATGTAGCTAGGGACGTGTAGCACGCCTTGACATCTGTAAAAATCTAAAACCACATTGAATAGGTCTGGGCTCCTATCAAAGAAGTATTCATTACTTTCTGAAATATAATTCTCTGATGTAGGTGATAGACTTCCAAGTTTTGAGTGTGGAAATGTTTTCAAAGTTGCTCTGCGTGTTTTGAATACAGATCCTCCTATATTCAGTGTTATCAAATCTGCTTCCATAATCTGGAATAAAAATCAATGTAATATGTAAATGAATTGAAAATAAGGAACAAAAATATACGTTAGAGAATACCGAGAGGGCAATCAAAAATGGACAATCCAGAGAAACTGGCAACATAGGGTACACAACGCGAAGACAAATAAATCAAAAACACAACGATATGCGTTGGACACCACTAAAACAAACACAAATAACGTAAATAAGACATGCACCCTCCTACAAACATCTGGGGTTAAAGACGAACCGAACATCATTTTTATGCTGAAATCGTAACGGACATCACACCACAGAACTCAGAACGTAATTTTTTTTAGCTATAATCACCAACTACATTGTACCATATTTAAATGCAAGCGAAGATAAAGTGTGAGAGTGTCAGTGCATTCCTAATTCAGTTGATACGTTCATACAATTGGTGATGCTATATTAAACGTCAAAATAATAATACAAAAAAAATGTATCAATCGAACAAAAGTAAAATCATATTTTGGAATTTAGCCTTCGTCAGTGATCTTTTGGCCAAGATTAGAAAGTTCACAATAAATGACAGAAAAAGCCAGATATGTTCAAACTTACAGGTAAACAGAGTAATGACAGTTTAGAACTCAACGGGATTTGTTCAAATTGTTTTCAATATTTGAAGATGATAATACATTGGATCGGTTTTTATTATGAATAATATCAACATGTTTTCCTCTTGGGAATGTTATTTTTCATAAAGTTGATAAAATGTCGTCCTACAGTTTAACATGGTTGTCATACAGAAAATAACAGAAGAAATGTATTGTTTTCATAATCTGTAGAGCTCTTTGTTTATTACAAAATGTACTTTATTAGTGAGCAATCGGTACGAAAAAGAATATGCCGGATATTCCGTATCAAACAAACTTTCCTTTTAATATGAAACTGAATTTAACTGAAACGTGTAATGTAAGACAACGGGTGTCACTAATGGAACAGGAACTGCTAAACCTTCCGGAGCACATGCGTTCTCTTCCGGCTTTAATGGAGTTCGTGTTGCTCAATATTTATTTTTCTGAGTAATGTCTTCTTGATAATTGTTTGTCTCTTTGTCATTTTTTTTCTTTTGGTCATAGTATTGTCTGTTATTTTTATATGTACGGTTTCTGATTACCCCTATGTAGTATTGTCTGTTATTTTTCGATGTACGGTTTCTGATTACCCCTATGTAGTATTGTCTGTTATTTTTCGATGCACGGTTTCTGATTACCCTTATGTAGTATTGTCTGTTATTTTTCGATGTACGGTTTCTGATTACCCCTATGTAGTATTGTCTGTTATTTTTCGATGTACGGTTTCTGATTACCCCTATGTAGTATTGTCTGTTATTTTTCGATGCACGGTTTCTGATTACCCCTATGTAGTATTGTCTGTTATTTTTCGATGTACGGTTTCTGATTACCCCTATGTAGTATTGTCTGTTATTTTTATATGTACGGTTTCTGATTACCCCTATGTAGTATTGTCTGTTATTTTTCGATGTACGGTTTCTGATTACCCCTATAGTATCTTCAAACGTTACTTTTCTTGTCATGTATGTAAACAAAGAATCATTTTAGAGAGAATACTTACATCCTAGTATTTCACGTCGTGCTTTGATGTGAGAATGGCCAAGAATATCAAATATATCAGGCCATCTATTAATATGCTTAATGAGTTTCTAAGTAGAATTAATAATTTATTATCTCTTTAATAATTATAAGAGACCCAATAACACCGTTCGTGACATTCGCTATGGGATTATCTGTTTAATAATAGATGATTTTAAGACTTCATTAAAAGACGCAATAAGCATTCCTTTTTGGTTTTCATGGAGCTGTTGAAACAAAATACCCCATGGATGTTAGAAAGCTTAATATATGTCAACTGTTCAATCTAAATTAATATTATATCTTGAATTACTACCCCCTTGTCTGAAACTGCGAGTTTATTTGACACAAATACATTAACTATCATTCTATCTACAAAGGTCAATTTAAGGTGAAGACTAAGGCGAATCAAGCGATGCCTTTCGACGTTCGTTTAACCTTGACAGTTGTCGATTACCACTAGAAGGAGACATTCATATTGTCGTTAGAAGGAACACGTGTAAATTGACTCGGCTTTGACTATCCTGTTTAGACCCCCTTGGTTGCCTTATTCCCAAAGACGGTTATATTACTCGTGTTATTTGGCTTTCCAATCTTTTGACTATCATAAAGGCTATTCCATAAGCGCATCGAGTGTTCTAAATTAGATTAATTGCCCTCAATGCTTTGGCATACGGCGTTAATGTGGTTTAATGTGTGTTGTTGACACCAGCTGACAGATGCAGAATTAAAAATAACACATGAAGAAGATAAAGTCTTTACGTATAGTGCTATAACTTGGTGTCTACTACGAGTTTCCTCTGAAGACGAATATTAGGCTGTAATAACAGTGTTACAAATTAAGGTAGACATACATTTGGCACTGCTGTCTTTAATACCTTTCTTGATAACCGCCACGATATATATGAAATATTGTTGAGTGTGGCGTTAAACACCATAAACCAAACCTTTCTTTATAGGAACAATCCACCTTATATCAACAGAGATATAAAACAAACTTGGATTTTTTAAACAGGGTACCAGTGTACGGACAACCTTTGCTTCACGATCTCTGGCAGAATTATTATGACATAAGACGAGTTAGAAGATACCAAATATATAATCATTTAGAATCCCTACATTGAAGTAAAATTGATACCACAATGGCCAAAAGAAAAAGAACAAACATGATCTACAAAATACTACATAAAAAGAAAACTAACGATCAAGAAACACGAACCCACTAAAAACCGAGGGTGAAATCAGGTGCTCCGGAAGGACTAGCAGTTCCTGTTCCATTAGTGATACCCGTCGTGCTACTGCTAAGTGACAGGGACATCATCTAACACGGAAATTGTGTAGGATAGAAGTATATACAAAACATATATAAAACAAAGGTCGTCGTGGCCGTGATCGTATGGTATTTGATTTACAACTACCTATGCCATAGGTGCTTATCACCACTGATGTTGTGAGTTCGAATCTCGATCAGGCAGAGGTTTACAACACTATGTGATAAAATTTGTCAGTGACTTGCGACAGGTCAGTGGTTTTCTCCGGGACTCCGGTTTCCTCCACCAATAAAACTCACCGCCACTATATATCTGGAAGTGGCGTTAAACACCATACAACCAAACCAAACCAACCAACCTAAATAAAACATGAACCCCCTACATAACAAATGGGAGTAATGGCGAACCGAACATCGTTTTAAAGCGGTAATCGTATCGGACATCACAACACTGCACTAACAATGTGAAGACATAATTTGACAACGTTGAGCAACACGAACCTCACTAAGACAAGTAAAAATACGGAGGCGAACTTGGGTGTTCCGGAAGGATAGGCAGTTCTCACTCTACTAGTGGCACTGTCGTGTTACTCTAGTTACAAACCCAGTGATGCCATGAATCAGGACCGGGAAGTGCTTACGACAAGTGGACAATATTCATTGCATTGTCCAGTGACACTAGCACGTTCTGGTACAGAAATTTGACCGACTGAGACGCACAACTTGATGAAGTTTGAAGAACAAAGCAGGACTGAAAATGTTGTGAAAATAATCCAGGATATAACTTGAGACTAAAAAATAAATAGGCAGGATCAAAATATGAATGAACTTGATTTCAAAGTGTTGTTCAAATTGAATAACGGATATTTATAAAACTAGATTGGCTTCGACCAAAACTAGAGGCTCAGTGGACTGATCATGTGTTGCTAAATTTTTTACATGTCATTTTGTTTTGATGAAACTTATATCTGCTTCCTAGCAATTTTCAATTAAGTTGGCCAAATTGTTTCAGAGAATATTTTAATAGGCTACAACCAAACAAGAACTGCCTATGTAGGCCATATTAGTAGTATGATCGACTCGAAATTTGAAAATTTTGAACAGGATCTCCCAAACATCACTCCCACAAACTAACAATTTATTGTGACCCCTAATTGTCTTCTTATTAATGTGTCGGCATTTCAACCAGATTGGACAAAACGAAAATGATCGTCATGGGCAATGCTTGTTTCCGACAGAGATGTGTTTATTTTTTCACTTTCACCGTTCAAGAAAGATCAGCAACAAATTAAAAAATCGGGGGAATACATAATAAAGCTTGACAGCTTTAAGCAAACATTCATTTTGGCATTTTACAAGCATAAACTACAATAGCTGGAATAATACGGCCACAGTGTGAAAGTATTCGCGGAAACAGGATAAGGCAAGATGAACAAACAGACCGCCGATTTCAATGTTTTGGCAAGCCCATGCTCCACCGGCAACGGCGAAAGCTACAACCCTCCATGTAACCAAAATAGAGGGATCAAAAGGAACACGAACCCTAATACGATTGCAAATATTTAGCACCACAAATTCTCCGTTTTTATCAAAGAGTCAAAAGTAAGTCCGAAATTCAAGAACCAGCCTCTCTGATAAACAAAGAAGGCCACCCATTGTTTACCTACCGGTAAATACCGATCCATGTGTTAACACAAAAGACAAACACCAAAATATGAGCATGGTACAATGTGTGGATCCGACATCTTCATCGTGCCATATTCCGCCACATGAGTGGAGTATACCTACTCGTCACAAAATTTCCCAAACCCTTACTGATTTTACATCTCCTTTAAATTATGATATATGACTATATATATCTTGATCTCCATCCCATCTCTGAGTCTTATCTACACAACATTTTTACCGGGCTAAATCAGGGGAACACTAGCGACGTCAGAAACATTATGTTGCTCATGTATATATCTATGCCATACCTAGGCGAATGCGTTCCAGCGTATCTGAATAAATTTATCTCCATTGGCAAATAACAGTACCACCAAAACTCAATACGTCAGGCGCGGATCCAGGGAAGGTGACGCACCCGGCGCGCGGGCTTCCCCTAAAATTGGAAAAAATATTATTTGTTTGCGTAAAATCGTGATTTTTCAACGAAATACCCCAACAATTATCGCGCATTGCTCCGCTCGGCACAAATCCTTGATCCGAGTCTGTACGTAGTTTCTGACCAGATGGTTAACTCACTTACGTGCCCTTCCATATCGTTGCCTTCAAAAACTTTGTGCCAAGAGTTTCTTCTTTGTAACATATCAAATTAAATTAGTGAGCAACTGCCAACTTTTCGTCAAGCCTAGAACATTAGAACCCAACTGAATGAAGACAAAGGTCGGAGCAGGGTATTTTTAGATAGTGTCCCGTAGAACGCGACGGTAAACCCTCCTATAAACGAAATGCTCGTGGGATCTTAATAATAACAAATTTGAAAAACTTTATTGCTGTTGAAAATGACAGGTATAAACTGGTGTATGACATGTCTGTATCATATGTCCAACGGCTCCACCCCGTACAAGCCTATCACCAATACGGCGTGGGTTCGCGTCCAGCTTTGTAAATTATAAAAAGGGTACACTCGACTCGCAGCCGCAAGTGATAAAGTTTACCAGTTGCTTGCCCATATTCGGTGATTCTCTCCGACGTCCCCCACCACTAAAACCGGTGGCCATGATATAGCTGAAATATTGTTGAAAGTGGCGTTAAACACAATAAATCAATCAATTTCTTAATTGTTACGTTGTCTAGCTTTTGTCTCTCCCCTACTTTAAATGAATTCGATCTAAACTTGTGAATGATTTCACAAAAGTATAATAATAATAATAATAATAATAATAATAATAATAATAATAATAATAATAATAAAAAAATAATAATAATAATATTTTTATTAAGAAACTCCCCCTTTACAACTGGGCCAAACATCGGCGGGGTACCAATGTTTGAGTCTAATAATCATAATTAAACAACTATATAATTAAATTGAGCATAAATCATACACGAACATTAAATATAAGACATTTTCATCAAAGAACATAAAACATTAAAGTCATAAGATAAGATAAGATAAGATAAGAAAACTTTATTTGAATTCGGTTTTTGTATAACAATAAACACAAGCTCTCAGGAGCTTTTTACCGAATATACATAATAGCACAAGATACATACAAATATTAACATAATCGCATAAATACACATATAAAGCAGTCATTTACATACAGTTAGCAAATGCAACATAAAAAGCAGCATAAAAAGCACAAAAATAAAGGACATACTAAACATGCTGAAGCAATATCAAGCAAACATAAAATAACTAAGCAGCATTAAAACTTATAAAAAGCACTAGAAATAAAACAGAAAGCTNAATAGGTTATCTGCATGCAGAACAACGACATACCATTCCAGGACTGTATCAAACTTTTAAAGTGGTTGAAACTGTTTTCAGTTCTGAAATGGTTCGGAAGGTCGTTCCACAGAGTTGCAGCTGCAAACATGAATGATTTTTTGCCATACCTTGTAGTTCTAACTTGAGGTACATCTAATATGTTCGAATACCTGAAAGCATATTTAGAATTCTTCACATTAACTAAATCATGAAGGCATACAGGAGCTAATTTGTTAAAGATTTTATATGTCTCCAAGGCCATTGTTCTAATACGTCTGATCTGTAAGGAGGGCACTAGAGCTTTTTCAAGAAGGTCGATATATGAACTGGTGTAGTCATCATATACAAAACGAAGTGCTCTTTCCTGCACTTTCTCAAATTTTTTTGAATTTTTATCGGTACAAAAATGCCAAGCCAAAGGGCAGAAATTAAAGTTACTGAGAATGAAAGTGTGGAATATAGTTAATTTGCTTAATCTGTCTAAATATCGACCCAAACGTTTAAGTATATTCAGTTGCTGTGATGCCTTCCTACAGATTGAACTAATATGAATGTCAAAATTTAATTGATAATCTATTTCAATTCCTAAAAGTTTTACTGTCTCTTCACATGAAAGTGTTGAGTTCTGTATACAAATCTTCATGTTTTTGTCAAAAAGTCTTCTTCCCAACCGCAAGTACCTGAAATTTATCTGGATTATCCTGCATTTTGTTTATTTTAAACCAATTAATAAGAACATTTGACTCTGATTCTAAAATTGAGTTAAGTACATTAAAATCAGGATGACCATAAGACAAAGTATTGTCATCCGCATAATTATATAAAGTACCCTTTTTTACAAAATAAAAAATATCATTAATAAAGACATTAAAAAGTAGAGGGCCCAAGATTGAACCTTGGGGTACACCTTTTTGGATGTCAGCCCAACTGCTCAGGATACTATTAATTTTAATTTGTTGTTTCCTATTTGATAAGTAGGACTCAAGAAGGGATACAGAATCAGTGGACATACCATAGGCTGAAAGTTTATCCAATAAAATATCATGGGGTAGGCAATAAAATGCCCTGGAAAGATCCATTAGGACTGCGGCAACATACTGATTTTTGTCAAGGGCATTCCGCCAGTCCTCTAATAACCTGAGCAGGGTTGTCTGACATCCATGACCTCTTCTAAAAGCACATAAATAAGGATTAAAAATATTTTCAAAAAAATCAGACAATTGCTGTTCTAAAATTTTCTCAAAAATCTTTGAAAAAATACATAGTACACTTACGGGTCTGTAGTTAGTCTTCAAAAGTGGATCATTCTTTTTATATAAAGGTGTTACTTGTGCTTTCTTTAATTTATCCGGAAAAACACTCTGATCTATTGACATATTTAAAATACTTGTAATTTGAGGTGCAATAATAGATTTACTACATTTTATTATTTTGGCAGGTATACCATCAGCACCTGTTGCTTTTTTTATGTTGATATTATTCATAATCTTTTCAACTTTATCTGTTGTTACCTTTTCAAACACAAATTTTTTTGTGCAATCATTTTGTTTCTTTATTTCTATTAAACTTGGAAGATCAGAAGGGTCGTAAACAGTATCTTTTCCTATATTCTCAGCTACAGTGGAGAAAAAAATATTAAAGTGATTGGCTACTTCTTTTTGATCATTTACAATCTTGTGAGATTCATTAAGCACAATTTTTTGTTCTCCCCTGGACCCCTTTTTCGAAAAGAATGGCTTAACAGTTTTCCAAAAGTCGCCCGATTTTGTTCCCCCAGAGCAACGTTCTAAAAAGTATGTTTTCATTGATTTTCTTTTCAATTTGGTTACAAAATTTCTTTGCTTTCTGAATTTTTCCCAATTTTTGTTGCTCTGACATTTTGTAAATTGAGAATATAGCATTTGTTTTCTGTATACAGCTCTTCTGAGCTCCTGATTCATACATGGCAATGGTTTTTTTCTTTGATATCTAGATTTTATTGGAGCATGCTTGTTTAACACATTGATAAAATCTTTTTCATATTCATTATAAACAGAATCTACTTCATGACATGTTTGATTTATCTTAATTTGTTCTATATCATCATTGAAATTTTCAATATCAAAAGTCTTGTAACTTCTATAATACCTGAGCTTTTTTGGTTCGTGAATAACTTCACCTTTGATAACAGTACTTATAATGTTATGGCAGTCACTGACACCTGTTGGAACATTTTGTGACTTAAAACATAATGATTTCTTGTTTGTCATTATTACATCTACTAGTGATGGGATACAACCCTTTTTGAAACAGGTTGGACCATTAACAAGTTGTGTTAGATTGAAAATATCACAGAAATCTTTCAAGGTAGCACTTTTATCTGGATTGAGCATGTCAAAATTTAGGTCACCAAATAATAACATATGTTCATAATGTATTAAAGATCTATCAGCAAATCTGGAGAAATGTTCAGTAAATTCATTGTTTGACATAGAAGGTATATGCCCCAGCAATCAACCACTTTCTGTCACTTATATATACCTCATGACACAGAGTTTAAATTTTTTCACTCTCTAAAGATTGTTTTCTGCTGGATGGAAAGTCAGATCTGATAAAGGTAAGTAGGCCCCCGCCGTACTGGTTCCTATCCCTACGTTGCACTTTGTACCCATCTACACTGAACAGATTGTCATTAAATAACATATTATCACAGAAACAATGTTCTCATTCTTCATTAAAACAAAATTATACACAATGTATCCCATTATCTTAATTGCACTTAATGATAAGTAAAATATGAGAATGACATATCAAATAGGGGTTAGGGTTTTGGTGTTTAACGCCACTTTCAACAATATTTCAGTTATATCGTGGCGGTTTATAAAATAGGAGAAACACAATATTAAGCGAGTTCCTGGTGATCGAGACATGACTCAATTAAAATACCTCGCTCTTTTATCTTTTTACAAAACAGTTTTTACTGAACTGGTATAGCAAGAAACCAAGCTCAGTGTTCAAACTAAGACAAAAGTCTCCGATCAAGAACTGCAGCCTTTGAAAGGGCGGTAGCTCTGAAAACGCAAAATCCGGGGAAAAAAAACGATTTCATTACTGTTTCTATTTCCACGTAAGGTTTGGCATTCAAATAAGAAATAGTTCTAGTCTTCGACTATATCGTCATCGCATATATTATATAATGTTTTCTGTAAATTGACGAAAATGGATAGCTAACGTATAAAGCTTTTGACCATCATAATGTCCGGACATGTATAAGCCAAATTAAGACAAAGGACTGTTTTCTAATTACGGATTATAATGAACGATATAGCTGATATACACATTATAGTGATCTCCAGATTGAGATTTATTGTTGGAGGTTATTTTGCCTGAGCACAATAAAAAGATTATAAAAAAAACCCAAAAAAACGGGAGCGATTGGACCAATATTTCCCGGACACCACTAATATCCGGGTGTGAACCCATTTGCTCTTGAAGGGTAAGTAATCCTGCCTCTTATAAGACACCCGCCATGTAACGCCACTCATATACTGGTAGACAAGGCATGTTGGACTCCACTATATACAAAGAAACACAAATAACATTAGACAGCCCTCCTACAAACTATGAAACTATGATTTATGTGTGTGACTCAGCCCAGAATTGTGTGTCGAAATAGTAGTGGCTGATACACCTGTGTTAGAAAGGTGTGCAATTATCTAATGAAATAAGGAGATTGAATCGAATTTCAAAATGAAATACCAAGTTGTCAATTCGTTGCCTGAAGATAGATGCTTATGTTCTGGGCTGAAAAAAAAATAGCATCGATCACCGAACTAACTTTTCTACTAGTCGCTCATCTTTGTGTGGGGTTGGCTATATGAGTTACCAATTTTGGATCTTAACAAATGATGTATTAAAAGGTTTCTGAAAACATCGTGTGTAATCTCAAAAGACAATGCTGATAAGAATACTACGAAGTAAATTTGCAATACCTGAGTTCAGAAAACTCTAATATATATATATACAACTGTATAGCAGATTTGCACCATGTCCCTAGAATTTGTTTTCTTCCATAAAACACTCTTTCGTTCATAAATACCAAGTTCCCCATTTATGCATGTGTTCAGTTGTATCTATAACGAAACATTCAAGAATGGGGTCACCGAGGTTATTTTGCCAATATTTTGATTTGAAGACAGTCAAGTGGCATTGGAGAAAGATTTAAAGGGAGATAACTGTCACACTGCTTAATGATTTTTATTTAAGTGTTCACAGAGTTTTTGGATAATTTGTTTTCTAGCAGTTATTCTTACTTTTCCATTACATTTTGCACTTAAAAGCATAGTTTATGATGAAATACTCGCGACAGCCATGCTTTGATTGATTATGTTGTTTATGATGAAATACTCGCGACAGCCATGCTTTGATTGATTACTAGCGACAGCCATGCTTTGATTGATTACTAGCGACAGCCATGCTTTGATTGATTATGTTTAACAGTTTATGATGAAATACTAGCGACAGCCATGCTTTGATTGATTACTAGCGACAGCCATGCTTTGATTGATTACTAGCGACAGCCATGCTTTGATTGATTACTAGCGACAGCCATGCTTTGATTGATTACTAGCGACAGCCATGCTTTGATTGATTACTAGCGACAGCCATGCTTTGATTGATTACTAGCGACAGCCATGCTTTGATTGATTACTAGCGACAGCCATGCTTTGATTGATTATGTTTAACGCCACTTTGAGCAATATTTCAGCTATATCATGACGACCAGTTTTAGTGGTGGAAGAAAACGGTGTACCCGGAGAGAACCACTGACCATGGGCAAACCACTGGTAAACTTTTTCACTTGCGGATGTGAGTCCAGTGCACCCTTTTTGTAATTTACAAAGCCGGGCGCGAACTCATTCCGTTTTGGTGACAGGCTTGTATGAGTTGTTATGTAATCCTACAACATAGCTCATCCGGGCTCCTGAATAAATTGGTTTTATTGTTTGATGGCGCAAGATATATATGCCAAATATATTTACGAAAACATTAATTATTCGGATACAATAAAAACGCTCAGGCAAAACAAAGCAAACGTTAGTTAAATTTGGAACAAAAAAAATTTTCTTTATAAAATTCGAAGTGAAATTAATTTTTCAAAAAGGCAGAACAATCTAATTTAGTTCGCACGAAAAAATTATAGATAAGATTGGGAGGCCAAATAATATAGTCTTTGGGAGAAAGTAAATCAAAGGGTCTAAACCAAAATGTGTCCTTTTTCTTTTCTCTTTTATGCCATTACATTGCTGTCATTCATATTATGGCCCTTGATTACCTATTTAATTTGACACCTTGATTACCTATTTAATTTGACACCTTGATTACCTATTTAATTTGACACCTTGATTACCTATTTAATTTGACACCTTGATTACCTATTTAATTTGACACCTTGATTACCTATTTAAGTTGACACCTTGATTACCTATTTAATTTGACATATTTAAGATATAGGTATTTATTATGCCTATCTCTAGATTTCCCTTCCGAGACAAAGTAACACTTCGACTATTGAAGCTATATTTTTTGGTGGGTGTGGCTGAGTGATCTAGGGCGCTGTGCATATGGGTACGAGATTGGTGCTGCATTGTAACAATGATGTGAGTTCAAATCACGTCGAGGGAGGATAAAGATTTGTCTGCTCAAAGATCTAATTCTAACACTGGGTTAAATTTTCAGACATATGTAAATATTTAGTATTAACCTAGTATATCAAGTATCTTTGAAATCCAGTAGGGGAGACATAGATGTTTGTATAATATACTTTATTTCCTGTGACTGTATGATGAATTCTTCGTCATCCTATACAATATATTAAAATTGCTGTCAAATTATAATATTAAATATACATCTACACACCCTTAGACACATGTCTTATGTCTATCTCTATATTTTCCTTACGAGACAAGGTAACCAATTCGACTATTAAAGCTATTTTATTTCATAGCGGATGTGGCCGAATGGTCTAGGCCGTTAAACATAAAGATACACGATTGGTACTGCAGTGTATCAATGGTGTGAGTTCAAATCTCGCCGAGGGAGAACAAACATGTTCAATCGTTTATATATATGACGTCGAGGTTTGCCGATTGGTGTATCCCTTGAGACCCTCTTTTTGCATAAATAATAATAGTATGAATATTAATCTTCTCAACATATTAAAACGTAAAAACTGTAAAACGTAGGGGATTTTTTTTTTAAATTGAAAATACTTATAACTTAAACAGGATGTTGATTATTTTAAAATTGCACATAATAATAAAAGTATTCAATAGTTATGTAACATCTTGTATAACTGTCATTCTGCAAAATTAAAGTACACTGTAAGTTATGCTTAAAAAGAAAGAAAGAGGGTAATTATCTTAAGATTTGATTGGATGTAATGCAATTTATGTATGTTACCACAAGGTCAATTACTATAACGAAAGGTGGGACGTGCCCACACAGAACAAAAATGCTGAAAATGTGACATTTAGTCACGTGACCAATGTCATTTAAACTTTGATCCGGACTTATATACCGTTGTTCAAACTGAAATCCTTATTTTAAAAGAGAAGGACAGAAACAAAATCACGTAAAAGGGATCGGAACCATTGCCATCGTGCATGAACAGCCCCCNCCCCCCCCCCCCCCCACACACACCATCAATTCGCTCTATGGTACACATACATGTAAATGAGCAATATTAGAATACATTATATTTGCCGTATGCCAATTTAGTGGACGGGCTATAAGGCCATGGTGGCTCATGCAGGATTCTGTCCTCAGACCTGTGTGTCAAAGACAACTAGAGTCTTCGTTCAATCCTTGCTAAAGGTCCAAAATCTCATGAACCACAGCCCCATAAAATGGAAATACAGCTTGAAGCTTCTTATGAGCTCTGTATATGAATATGCCAGGAAATTATCAAAGCGAAAAGGGGGGGGGCAGTTCAAAAATGAGGCTGATATCCTTTCAGAATGGGTTAAAGCTGTGAGGTCACTGATCCAAATTAGATTCAGGGCTCATGTGTTATTTACGTTATTTTTGTTTGTTTGTAAATAGTGGTGTCCAACACGTGTTGACTGTGTTCATAGCATGGCGGGTGTCTTTTACGAGGCAAGAAATGCTTACCCTGCGTGAATACCTGGGTTCATGATGATGCCCAGTTTTTGGTGGGTCCGTGTTGTTCATTTTTTTTAGTTTTCTGTGTGGTGTTCTGCTTTTGTGCTTTGTTTGTTTTCGTGTTGTGTTTTGTGTTTTGTTTGTTTTCGTGTTGTGTTTTGTGTTTTGTTTGTTTTCGTGTTGTGTTTTGTTTGTTTTCGTGTTGTGTTTTGTGTTTTGTTTGTTTTCGTGTTGTGTTTTTGTGTTTTGTTTGTTTTCGTGTTGTGTTTTGTGTGCCCAATGTTGCCAGTGTCTCTGGATTCTCCATTCGGATTTCTCTAGCGGTTATTCTGTAAATTCAAAATGTCAACAAGGCCAAGAACAACAGCTGTATTCAAAGATCCTGATGTTGCTGAAACTCATTCCACTATTCACGACAAATAGGCTGGATTTTTTCTGCAGATTAGCCCCTAACAACATCGTCCTTACTTTGAAAATGATAAGGAATACAGTTTTGTACGAATATGATGCATTCTTAGTAGTATTTGGTCTAACTTAAGAAAGCCATTTATAGACATTATGCTATTCCTGATTATGTTGTCATTCATTTTTCTAATAAAGCGTTCACTCTTTTAGAGTGAACGCAGATCTGTGCATGTTTGTTATTATTTGTTTCTGTATTATCGTTGGAGATCCAATTATCAGAGGGGGAATGAGATCCCATTAAGCGGTTTAGCCCCACCACATTGTTGTGCCTGCTCCATGCCAGTACCCTAATGTCCAACGCCATATGTCATGGCTTTGGTTGTGTTCGACTACATGAAGTGAGAGGTGATTGCTTGTTTTGCTGATTCTTGCTGATTTTTTTTTCATCATTACTGTATAACGGTCTTTTCATTTACAAGTAATTGAGATGATGTGTAGTGAGGAGGTCATGAGGTCATGACCCTGAAAAACTCATGTCTGAGAGTGATATCAAAAACATTCATTACGCTTACTTTGTAGCATCTTGAACAAGAAAAGTTATCTATTGGATTAATTTTATCATGGCATCCATATGTTACATGTATAGGGGCTGCCATGGTCGTGATGGTATGGTAGTTGAATTTATTATACTTTATGCAAATTTCTTGGCTAATCCATTACATTCATTGGTCTAGAACCATGTGGTATTTTTCAATAATGTTAGTTAACTCCACCTTTCTTTGCAACGGGTAGTATTGTACGAATACGACGATATTATAATACCCATAAATGGCGACCGTGATCGCCATGAGTGTGGTAGATCGTGGGTACCAGCCTCGGGCGGGTCAAACCAAAGACAGTAAAAATGGTATTGACTGCTTTTCCGCTAAGCACGCATCATTAAATAGTAAGAGCATAGACGAATGTGTCCGAGTGGAGCGACATGTCTACCCTCGGACTGTTGTCTAAGTGAACTATATCACTATACAAATATAACTAAGCGTGTTGGTCTAGTACAAAGCGGACCTCATCATCATCTTATCAAAATGTAGCCTGTTCTCGCCATGATATTGCTGAAAAATATTGCTCATTTAACGCTAGACAACAGTCACCCATTCACCCATCGAGTGAGTTATTAACGTGGTACTACAGTATCGTTTTGCTTAATGAAAAAATAGGCAAAACCATGTTACAACAAATGTTTTTACGCAGGAAAACAACACAACTATCTGTGATAATACAATCCCTGTATCAAACTTTTAAACTTTCTTTGCATGTGTTTTAGAATATATAATGTGTTGTCTCTTTATGCACTGAATAAGCTTTTTGCATGTGTTTTAGAATATATAATGTATTGTCTTTTTATGCACTGAATAAGCTTTTTGCATGTGTTTTAGAATGTATAATGTATTGTCTTTTTATGCACTGAATATGTTTTATTAAGCTATGTGTTGAAATGAAAATCTTAAAGATGCTTCGTTGGAACATATTTTATGAACTTTATCATATATCATTTATATTGCATGTAATATGTATTTTTTACTTAAAATGTTTGTATATAGTACATATTTGTTTGTATGATCAATGTTAGACGCACTTGCAGGTACCCCCGTTGTAAATGGGTAGCTCTGAATAAATATATATATACTAAGTTAATTACTAAGTATCTACAACATGTTCGCAATGTAAGCTCTTCCTCCTTTCAATAAAAATGCAAGATTAAAGGTATAATAAAAAAGTCTTACTTAACATTACACAAGAACATTTCGAACCATCAACATGTAGCACAGGAGATGCATAGATATTACCTTTAGAACCATCAACATGTAGCACAGGAGATGCATAGATATTACCTTTAGAACCATCAACATGTAGCACAGGAGATGCATAGATATTACCTTTAGAACCATCAACATGTAGCACAGGAGATGTATAGATATTACCTTTAGAACCATCAACATGTAGCA
>MJUT01054249.1:82370-127673 GCA_002080005.1 Gigantidas platifrons | reverse complement strand
ACTGAATAAGATATCTACGTTACATGATGAAGGCTATTCTAGAAACGTCTTGTGCGTACTGAATAAGATATCTACGTTTTTCAATATTTGTATCAATGAAAGGTGTTAGAAATAAGATGTATTTTTTAAAACAGAAAAACGCCGTCAACTCCGTTAAAAGTAAGCTTGCTCTACAAAGCAAAAGTGTATGCTTAGCGCGGGCTTTCCTCATAATATTTATGCTTGACAATTCCGAAACATTAGACCGTTTTCCAGCTCACAAATTAGTGGCTTACTGTTTACATGTAATATATGTCACCTACCCCACCGTGTACAGACAAATTACCTGTTAATTAATACCAATCGAGTAAACCTGTTCTACCGATAAGACGGTTGATCGATAACTGACAACTATAAATATGTCTTAAAAGCTGTGATTGATTGTGTAATCAAGAAATTGTCAATTCGTAATTAAAAAGAAATTGTTGCAATTAATTTAACAATGGGAATGTTTACAGACAACTACAAGTGTGAATATAATTATTGATTGCAGTTTAAGAAAAAAATAAAAAACAAGTAAACGAATCAGATAGCAAATTTAATTAGAGAATGCATTAACAATCTACAGATTGAAGAGTCATACAAGGTTAAATGGAGAGAAAATTACATAACTATATTTGCAAGTGCAGAAAGGTCAGGAGTAGAGTTAACAACGTTAGAAATTACTGTCGTTTACTGTGATAACTTACTGAAATCCCCAAAATCAAATCAATATACCACACACAAAATCACAACCATATTATGGGTTAGGGGTTATGGTGTTCAACGCCACTTTCAACAATATTTCCACAGTGAATATATACAACCGAACGACCACCTGTTACATTGTACCTAAAAGTTTGTTTGATTCACCATTGTTCACTGGATGCGGTGCAATTGTACCTTTAAATAAGTTATGTACGATCAAATGTTCATCTACAACTTAAATGAAGTTATTTACAAGGCCACCCTAGTGTCGATTGATTGATAACACAAAATCATTTACGTCACAAAGTTTTAACTTAAGTGATATACAATTTATTTTTCGACACAAACCATAGGCAATCTTGATTTGTTTGTACTGTGCTAATCTTTATGAATCAAATATCATATATTTTTAGTTATCCATCAAAACAATAAGAATTGCAGACCTGGTAATTAAACATGAGAGAAAATCGAAGGAAGAATCAAGAATGTACGACCCAAAGACACAGTCAACATAAGGAACAAGACACTGAACAAAGACCAACAAAACATTAAGCTTAAAGCAATACGGTTGTTTCGAATCATTTCCATTCCGTCAAAATTTTGCTATTTTCGTCCGCCAGATCACGTGATTTCGATGAAACTCCTGGCACTGAACTTCCGGTGTCAATGTACACAACAAAAACTCCAATCGGTTCGATCCTCAACTTAAAAAAAAATCTTAACATTTTCTGTAAAAGACAGATATCAATTAGATTATTTTATTTGTATCAAAGACTTCAATGCAGAGACAAATACTTCTTTAAAATAAAATTTGTTTTCTTTCTTTATTTTCGGCTGTCAGCATCATGAAAGGAAAACGATCTGCCTTTATGTATATATTTCTGATATCAGACAGATAGTGGGGTACCGAACACCAGTATTTATTCAGCGGTTTCCTTGGCATCTCCATATTACAATTACTTATAATCTACCACATCTACGACTATGATATGCTGACGTTGTCACAGTAATAGCGTAAACACCGGAAGTCGCCTGCCGATTTGTTCAGACGTCAAGACACGAAAAAGACGGAACGTGGTCGGAATTTAGTGACATGATTCGAAGCAACTGTATTAGCAACGCGGACCACATGACCAATAACACATTAGGGTGAACTTGTTTCCCACGAAGGTTAATGTAGTTCCTGTTTCTTATAGAACAGCCGCCATGTTGCTCATGGCCAATTCGGGTAAAAGTATTGTCAGTGATGAAGGAATGTAAAAATCTACACTAAAGGGAATATATCCACCGTCATGTGAGGAATGACTATTTCATACAGTCAACCAGTTCGTGATGACGACTGTAGAATTGTTGTTGCATGCTAAACTATGTTATTGTAGTTAAAAATACAATGAACTATCCCTTAATACACATGAAACGACATTTATAACGATTTTGTAGACTACGAAACAATATCGCACACTTAATAACAAATCATCAATGAAATGGCCATATGTTTATATTATCAGTGACGTAAGTATCTAGTGAATGACGACACATATATAACCGGCTAAGCTAAATCTGTAATTATGCCCGTATTACATTTTTGTTTCAATATTCAGATTCTGAGAAATGTAATATATGATGTTTAAAACATAGGATACCATTAATGTTTTTAGATGTTTATGACCAATTGATTTTCAATCTGTTATCAGTTATAATTGTTTTTGTCCTAAGAGTAATGGTCGTTAACCAACATATTCTACCTTATTAACTAGTAGTCAGTTAACTAAGAGCATTCATTGACTCTACTATTGTACTGGTTAATGTTTATGTTGTCATTCATTGATTCTACTATTGTACTGGTTAATGTTTATGTTGTCATTCATTGACTCTACTATTGTACTGGTTAATGTTTATGTTGTCATTCATTGATTCTACTATTGTACTGGTTAATGTTTATGTTGTCATTCATGTCTGTGATAGTATGTGATCTTTTTGAGTTGAAGCAAATCTGTGCAAGTTGCTTTGTCCTTTGTTTTTATATGTACACAAAATGTATTGTTGTAGATCCTGTGATCAAATTAGAATCTCCTTAATTGGCTTAACACCGCCTGAGCCTGGAGTTCGAACTCCATATGTTATGGTCTTTTTTATTTTCAGTTATTTGAGGTGGGAGTAATTGTTCATTTTGTTGATAAAGGTGGTATTGTGGATCATCAGCTTTTAAGCTTTCTTCATAATAAGAGTTGCAATACATTCTAAATTGCTGTATATGGCTAATTTAGCATCCTTCGAGTAAAAACTTACATAGTTGGAAAAAAAATGATATTAGAAATGTAAAAACCTATTTCTTTATTCCAATTAAATGATCAGATGATATATCATATTTAATATATTATGATTCATTTTAACTTAAAATAGAAAGTATAATATTTATTCCTTTTAAAAGCAAAATTTCAATTCAACTAAATTTGAACATATTAACGCTTTTCATTGGCTTGCATTGCTTGTGTAAACAATTAGCCTGTTTTATAATTACATATAACCGTTATGTTCTTCCCAAATTGGTTAAATTAAAGCACTTTAGTCTCCCACTTTGGAATAAATTTAATAAAGTAAATGCACGAGGCAATGCAATTCAGATGTTATCTAATTAAGTCTTTTCCAATAGGAGATGCTTTGAAAAACATGTCTTTAATTTCATTTTGTGCGCGTGTGTCTTAACGAAGATCGGAAGCAAATCATAATAACTGGCGGTAGAACATGTAGAATATGTACCGAAAATTGGAAACAATATACATTATATGTATTTATTATTCTATTAGACATTAAGATGCTAGACATTATATACAAGTAGATAGTTGCATGTAGGCAAAAACCAGAAATATACCAAATGGTCAAATTATACCAAACTCTATCACAACCAGTTAGGATCACGATGAAACAAGGTTCACTTATACTTAAGCAATGGTAGGAATGTCAGGGAACGAAATACGAAGAAAAGTTTGAAGATTCCAAAATGGTAATAAAAAACCGTAAATGGAAGAAAGACAGAGACACATTCACATTTTTGTGCATTTCCCAAAATATGGAGTAGTTTTTATTGTGCAGTTGGTTACTACATTACATTATAATATATATTATTACTTGAAGCACATTTTAATTCATGATTCATAAACGCTATAATGATAATTTGGAAATTCCTTTTATCGCAACTGTTTTTTAAACCCTGATATTCTGTTGAGATATCTAAAACCCTATGAGACCCTATTTGGAATACTTTTGGGGAATTCACTGATTATTTTCTATCCGATATTAGTTTAAGGCAAGGTATAAAGTGTGAATACTTGAAATATGGTTATATCAAGCTAAGCTTTTCGTTAGACAAACTATTACGTATTCTAATGTAGTTGTTTGATATTCCTGGTTTGTGATTGGACAATGCTGTAATTTTCAAAGTATCAATTCCACGGTTGAAATATCATGAGAATGTTAGCACATTGGCCCTTACGTCATCTTGTCAATAATGTGGAAATGCACATGATTACATTAAAATGGATATAACTGTATTGTATTTGAAAATTTCACGACATCAATTTTCGATTTGATGGTCGCAAATATCCGTTTAGTGGCTCCGCTTTCGCGTCGCCAGTAAATTCAATTTGCGACCATCAAATCTTCAATTAATGCTGTGAAATATTCAAATACAATACTGTTATTTACTAATTTGAACATTTCATTGCAATATATGTGCATTTTCTTTATATCTGTCTCCACGGGGTCACGCAGTTATAGAAATATGGCTTGATTTTTACTTCCAAGTCCAGTCCCTCAAAATGTGACTGCAGATAGTTGTGTGAGACTGTTCTAATGCACAAATCTCCCTTAATGCCGCACTCCTGGTACATAAAATACGTTAGGTGAGTCGCATGTCTATCTATTATAACCCAGTTTACTTGTTCCAATAAAACATGTCATCAATAGTCCATCCCTTTGACACATGTGTACCTACATTGTTGGCAGGTGAACATTAGTTCTGTTAAAATCATGAAAATCAGGTTAAAATGAGACACGTAGATGTGGTACAAATGTTTGGGCTATTAATACAATAAATGACTGTGATCTTAATTGGTGTTATCATTTCTATAAATGATACAATAACGAAATGATCGTAGTTAGAAACAGATACGTCCGAATTACGTAATAAGTATATCAAACAATCTAATTTAAAGATTGGAAACACAACAGACCCGAGTCAGCCACCATAACAACTATTCTTGGCAGTCTTTATTCCTTACAATCTTATTTAACTCAGAACGTAATTGACATTAATAGTTACTTAAGGAAAAGACACGCATTTCATCCTTCGGTGTCAATTTGGTTTTCAGTCCATTATATTGTGTTCTGCTGAAGGAATTTATAATTAAATATCTTTCTGGGAATGGGAATCGCCATCCATTTCTCCTTTAAATCAATATTAATAACACATTCATGCAAATATCGTTTCTCAAAATGAATGTATTCATAGACTGCGAACCTTATTATCAACAAATTGGCTTCCGCTAATAACCGTACTAAATACAAATCATCACAGACACATTGACCAACGAAAGTGTGGGCATAATGGTTTTTTTCTTGATCTAATCATCACTTTCACGTTCTTGTGCATCATTACTATTATTTCTGACTTTTTTATATTCCGTGGTATATTTGTGCAGTTATTGATATGATTCTTTTCTTTCTTTATGAAGTTAGGACTTCTCTTAATTGATTCGTAATTGTAACTGTCTTGTTGTGGACCTTTCGTGGCCGCGATCTCATGGTAGTTGGATCTATTATTCACATTTGCAACCAGCGTCTATCACCGCTGATCTTGCGAGTTTGATTCCACCTCATTCCGTACTTCATGCTACTTGAGAAAAGCTTAAATATGTCCGTGACCTGCGGCAGACCGGTGGTATGACCGGTATTCCATCGTGATATAGCTGAAATATTGCTAGAAGCGGCGTAAAACTGTCGTTGCCTATTGTAATGTCAGCTACAATTTCCACGTAAAATGATGTTCGAGTTAGTTTTTTTCCCATTTGTTTTAGGGATTCATGTTCTAGTTATTTTATCTAAGATTACTGACGTACACTATAGTCAAACACGATTACTGTGATGAAAGAACGTTAGAAAATACCAAAAGGACAATCAAGATTGGACAATCCAGAGACACGAGCAACATTGGCTCAAGAAACAACGACGACAACCAAAACACAAAACATTGAATTAAAATGATGAGCAACATGGACCCCACCAAAACAATTTCGGTGGTGAACCCAGGTGCTCGCGGATTGCATGTAGTTCCTGTTATTCATATAACAGATGATGTTGGCATCGTTTAACATGATGGGAGCCATCGGTGGAACAGGAACTACTACTAAGTGTGGGAGAACATCTTATTTACCCCTTGCACTTATTTGGGTACATATTGCTCATCTAATTTTGTGTTTTACCACTCCTACAACAGGGGAATACAAAGTAGCAACTCCTACAAATTAGGGCCTCATCTAACAGGAGACCACCAACTTGTATTCTACGATACCAATAATGTACTACAATGTGAATTAATTAGTATATAGATTGTCAGTACATGATTTGTAAAGAATCATCGCATCTTGTTTTTCGAAGAATATAAACACCTTGCGTACTGATGACTGAGGACTTTTGTTTCCATGTTATATCTTCCGATGGCCTTGGATACTATTTAAAATTTAAATGATGTAAAGGCCTTTGGTTCTCTTTTATAGTACTGATGTTATACATATATAACTTCTATGTCACGAAGAAGCAATACCTGATTCATAAAGCATCAGACTTATTCTAATTACGCCTGGCCACCCAGTTATATTAAATTGTGGGTATTTTACACACATGTGGAAACACTTACATGACTACATCACTTCACTAATGAGAGGCTTGTCTCCACTGGTTAAAGCCTATCGCTTTTATTGAAGTGCATGTTCCAAACCAAAACCAAACTGTCAAACCAGAGAAGTGATATATAGAATATTACATGGCATATTTCATATCATACCCTTTATCAGCCCAAAGTCATGATATCAAGCAGGAGAGCCGATAGGCTCAAGGGATGATATATGAACGAGGGCTGATAAAGGGTATGATATGAAAAATGACATGTAATATTATGTTTTTCATATACTTCAACAGGGGAAATAACTGATTTGTACCAAAATGTAAATTAGTCATTTTAGCTAGAATTAAATACATTAGTCATAGAACCAAACAAAATATTGTTTCAATATGCAAATCCAATAAATGCACGTTTTTTAACCACTTTCTATATCATAGGAGAGAAATTGGTAGTTAATAGTTTTCTGGGCAAATATTTTATAAAACAGTTGAATCTGCCGTGTCTGCAAACACAGTTTTCGGAAATTCACGAAGTGAACTTACGGACATTGACGGAATGGCGTGTAATAAATTTCCGGAAGCAGTTAATAAACTTGCTTTATCAGCCCACTTCAATCATTCTTGTGAAACTGGGTGAAATAAACATGACTCCTCTTATTATTCTAAGCAAAACTCAATGTTTTATTACACGGTAAACTTTTAGCTTTATCAATTGCAAGTATATGATAAATTAAGTTATTTTGTCTATGAAACAAAAACGTCACACTTTAAAGGTTGTCTAGTCTTCATCATGATTTATTATGATATTTGTATATGATTTTCTTTAGACATGTTGCTCATATATTTGCATCATTATAGGGAATACCATTATAAATTTTACACATTGTGACATCACACTACCTATATGTATGACTTTATAATGGGAGTCGTAGACTGTGTGTTATGTTTTAGATAATACTTTCATTTTGTTTTCTTTCAAGTGTCTTGTTATTAATGTGAAATTATTTACAATCCCCATTGTTATTACATCACACAGAACATATTGATGGTAACAAGTGTGGACAGTATTTCATTACATTATTATAGCAAAACTTTTTTCTTTAGAAAATGTGCAAAACTTACACACAGTCTTGTGGCAATTCTATCGGCATCGTAATGACGATGTCGGGTATATTAGTTACTGGTCTTTGTTTGTAATATTCGCTTTCCATTGTTTCTGTTTTCCATTGTGTTGTGTTAATCCGTAATGTCCAATCGTTAGTTTGGTTTCTCTTAAGTAGATTCCTTATGTCTTTGTCAATCCGCAATATACATTTTACCTTGATGCTAAGTTATCTTAAAATATCAAATATTTTCTCAAGCAGTGTTAGATATTCTCAGAATATAGCAATACTATATTATTAGTTGTGCTACATAAGTATGGACATTTTCTCTTAGGGACAAACAAAGTCAACTTGTATGCCAATATTCCACCGATTTCAACAAAACAGAAAAAAATCTTTGATCCGCATCTTTATTTTCAACAACATGTTTCCGTTTTCAATAAATAAGTTAACGTCGGAAGAGAAACATTTTCAATCAAGTGAACTTAATTTGTCCACAGTCCATAACTCAATTCATCTTTCAAGGCTCAATAATTTGATATGTCTTACGACAGAAAATTGCAATCTCTTTCATTGTTTAATCAATACAAATAAAACTGGTAATGTAAATATCTTTCTCCCCAAATCAATGTTGAAATTGGCATATAATCTTGTTTTAGGTCACAGGAAATAACTATTGACGAACTCAAATGTCGTATGTTAAGTTTCATCTCTGAGAACAATACTTACGTTCTGCAACAACCCACTGATTATCCCACGAAGCGCTATTTGACTGGTAATGTCGTGATTATTATACAATGCACTTCAATCGTTCTAAGATGATAGAAGTTTGACATACAGTTTGTTTGTGTTTTGGTGAAGTCGTACATAAATAATATTTATATTCTGATCAACCATTCTTATCATACTTGTCTTTGATGTTCTGTTTCCTATCACGAAATCGCGCCATCGATATTCAATTCTGTATTGCTAATTACATGCACATATATATGAATTATTTTGATGTCTTTCTCAATAAAATGCCGCATTTCATATTGGAAAGTTTCAAATCCTCAGCACGATATGCTTTAGATCTATATGTAATGTAATTATTATATCATAATTAAATCTTCAACTCAAATTTAATGTAATTCAAGATTAATTCAAATGCCCACAGGTTTGGAACAAGTGGAATGTGATTACCCTGCTTTTAGCTTAAAATAATTAAAATTTTATTTTTGCAAGTAAGATTGATTACATCATATTTCTTCTTTCTTTTTATTTCCTTTTTTGCGCCCGGCTTTGTAAATTACAAAAAAGGGTGCACTCGACTCGCATCCGCAAGTGATAAAGTTTACCAGTTGCTTACCCATGGTCGGTGGTTCTCTCCGGGTACTCCGGCTTCCTCCACCCCTAAAACTGGTCGCCATGATATAGCTGAATATTGTTGAAAGTGGCGTTAAACACCAAAAATCAAATCAAATCAAATCAATCCTTTTTTTGCTGATCCTATCAATTATTTCCTATGGTTGGGTCTTTTCCTTTTGAATACGAAGATCACAATTACATGCAACTATGGATACAACTTTTTAGGATTAAAACTTTTCCACTACATGATATGAACTGAAGACTAATGGTTTTAGTTGGAACTTAGACAATCTGTTCGCAAAATTCATTGATCACATAATCGAGAATTGTTCAATGACATAGCATCATCTATATAACGAAAACAGGAATTAAAGGTTCGAGCCAACTTTCTATCTTCATTCATGAGAAGCTCTTGATGAAAGTCTACCTCATGAACATGTAGAAACAAATAAAGGAATAGTGAAGCACAATTAGTACCCATTAGAATACAGAACCGCCTGCTAAAACACTACACCGTCAAACTGGAAAAATAATGTTGTCGATCAAAAAATCTAACATTTGAATGATGTCATGTTTATATTTATTATTAGATTTTGACTGACTTTTTGACAAATTAAGACTGATAGCTAACAATAGGGAGATTCTGATACCTTTTTTCTCCGGTGTTTTGAACCAATTCCTGAAGTCTATAATTTAGTTGTCCATGTGGGATAGTAGTACTAATATATAAGGTAAATAAATCAAATATTTTAATGTTGTAGCAAAGGGAATGAGATTTAGAACTTAAAATCTCCGTCAAGCCATTTGAGTTTTTTTAATATCCACATTTGATTAACACAATTTCAAGACAAGCTGGTTATCATGATATTTTTGTAGACCCGTTTTGACAGGCTTAAGAGTAGAATGTGATAGCTGCTTAGATGGGAGCTTGGTAGAACACTTGGCAGCTCCAGCATATGGTCGAAATTGACTTTGCCGTTATAAATATAAATGTTGAGATATGATTTAGTCCGGACGACGTGTTTCTGGAATATCCTTCAACGTGTATGTCCAAGGTCAAAAGACAGGAAGAAAGCAAAATCTGGTGGCTCAATGAGTTAGGTCATTGGATCTAAACAATTCATACAAGCTTATAACCAATACGCGTGGGTTCACGCCCGGCTTTGTAAATTACAAAAAAGGGTGCACTCGACTCGCAGTTTCAAGTGATAAAGTGTACCAGTTGCTTGCCCATGCTGGATGGTTCTCTCCGGGTACTTCGGCTTCCTCCACCATTAAAACTGATCGCCATGATATAGCTGAAATATTGTTGAAAGTGGCGTTAAAAACCCAAAAATCAAATCAAAATCAATAAAATTTCTATCCGTTTTATTACTATAAATTCCTCTGAAAACTTTGAAGATCTGAAATTATTAGTTTTGCATATTATTATTTTATGTCACTATGATATAAATTAATAGTAGCTGTTTGGATTCCACCATAGACACAGATATATCATCGATTATATACCGTGATATGATAGTATATCCATAGCCGTAGCGCAATGGAGGCAAATGCCTCACTTTGAAAAAAAATATAAAAAAAAAATTTTCTCCAAAATTTGTCTAATTTCACCCATAAATCCATTGCTAATATTACGGATTATAAATTTATTGCACGTAATATTCGATTAACAGTTGTTAGACAGTGACAGTGTTATTCGGCAGTTGTATGTCCTAAATTCAGATGAAAAACGAAAATCCGAAGTTGCTCCCGCGAAAAAAACATTGCTAAGACGTTGGAAAATAATCATGTCACTTCACAATTTGTTGAAGACATGGTCTTTAAAACGAAAATTAGATGATGGTAACTTTCAAAACATCAGTGTGGATTTGCATATTCCATGGTTATGAATGAAATAACACATTTACCAGATTTCCAGAAAAAATATGTCTAGAAAATCCAACTAACTGGCAATATCTAGAATAACGCTCAGGTACAATATGCAGCAAACAGTTATATTTCTGACTTTTAAAAGGCATTTTCAATTTAGAATTTAGTCTAAAAATTACAAAAAGGCGTCAGCTTCCGGGGGATTTGTCCCCGGACCCCCTTTACTCTCTGCCCTCAAACCCCCGCTGGGGGGAATATCACCCCAGACCCCGTTTTGCCTCACTTTATTCAGACCCGCTCTACGGCCGTGATATCGACAGTTAAACTGACTGTCTCAGATTTATAGAGAACAATTAATCAAAGCCACATGTTTATAGGTCTTTGTAAAGCTTTAATATACAATGAAACAGCATTCATCAACGTCATCAGTATGCTTTATTGTATTGGTAAAGCTACAAATAAAGGAAGAAGTACATTTTTAGTAGAAATGTATATAAAAAGTTACACAGATTCTAATTTTGTATCGAATCCCATTAATGTTGTTGAGTGCTAATGACTTGGATTGATAAAAGGAAACATAATAAATCGGTAGAAGGTTTTATAGATAATCGTGCTGTTCCACGTGCATAATCGGTGTGAATGAAAACGTAGATATCAAATGTATTGTGCAACAGGAATAACCTTCAACAGATACGCTCAAAGACTTATTATTTGAAAGCCAAATAATTTCAAAAATCTCTGGGAGCAGGAAAACCAAACGGTCTAAGCAGAAGAGCCAATATCGGCTAAGGTCAGCTATATCTGATGGAGGATTACATTAGTTCTAATAATCATTACATGATTTAGGAACTGTAAAAGTCAATACAAAAATAATATATATAATAGACCATGTCAGTCCTGAAACACTGACTACTGTTCGCATGATACCCTCAGGGATTAATAGTCCACCAGCCTTTTTATTATTTGAATTGATTTTGCCATTTTTGATAAGTGAAGTTAAGTCACAAGGGCCAAGGAGCATGGCATGTATTTCAAATATATGTATGACTAGTACAAATGCTTAAACAATCGTTGAAGCATATCTTGAACTAGGACATAGGCACACATTGAACTAGGACTGATGTTTTGATCGGTATAAAGAAAATGGGAGATGGTAGGTAGATTCTGCATAGTTTTCGTTGAACGGAATACCACCGATCTTTCTGAGAAGCAAGGCGGCACTATCTTCTGTAATACGTATCTTCCGCGTCGTGGGAACTAAATATATATCTACGTATTCATTGCATTTGTGGCATTGTCCAAACACCAAGCAATTCTTTATGTTGCGTCCGAAGGGAAGCTTTTTGTTTAATTAATCACGATTAACTATCGGACGACCAAATCCAATAACATATTCCATGTAAAATACGTTTTTTAAATCCACTGTACCCGATATACATGTATGTCATCACGTGATCCATCATTAGCAAATACGATACGAATTATATTTATATTCAGCTGTTGACAGCCGTTGTTAAACTGTTACTATTCTAGCTGTAACAAAATATTAATTTTCCCATTTGTTTTATTATACAAGTTAAGCATTATCAAAACCATTTGTGGATTGGTATTATATAACAGTTTCCTCACATATTGTTTACAATAGATTGGAGCTGTTAACTGTTTGATTTATGCCTTAATGCATATGGTCAAAATAAAGTCTTAACGGATATTGATAAAGTAATCATGGATTCAAACTCGATATTCTGTTTCCGGTCCAGGGGAATTTATTGATGGATTTTACTTGAAAAAAATTGAAATCCTACTTCAAAGCTACAATGTTATCTTACAGTAACGGTTTTCTGATAAAAGAGTCATCTTTTGTCAGGTAATTATTGGCTATCAATGTCTGTCGGTTTTGGATTTCTAGAAGGACAATTAATAGGCGGGGAAAATTTAAATGTGTAATTTTTGTATCACATTAAGAAATACCTTGTCCATAATTTGAAACAATGCATCTCAACTAGGAATTCTTTTTTTGTTCCATTTTATGCATTTATATAGATTTAATAAGAACTGATATGGATGTAAGTATAAATTGAATATATCCATATTAAGATTAATATGTAAAGATCAACGCCTCTATTAAAAGATTAATTTGGTATTCACACGATGTTGTATATTCTCATTGATAATAATAATGTTAGGGTTATGTTGTTTTACGCCACTTTCAACAATATTTCAGTTATATCGCGGCAGTAAGTTTAATTGGTGGAGGAAACCGGAGTACACGGCAAAAACCGCAGACCTGTCGCAAGTCACTGACAAACTGACATAAAGTTGCATCGAAAACACATCGACATGATATGACATCGTAATATGCACTGATTGCCTATGTAGTTGTAAATCCAACTATCATGCGATGACGACCACGTCATTGATAATACTCCACTAAGCGCTGAGACATGACGTTTATTACTTACATTATCATATCTCATTTTACAGTCTAATTTAAACATGATTACATCATTACTTACAAATAAATATCTGGCGAAAGAATGAAAGTAAGAATTATGAAAACATGATAGTTATCTAGCTTGAACAAGTGTATTGAATGTGACCGACCACCTTAAATGATTAACACTCTGATTAACTTAAGTGGTCAGCTTATCAATGAAAATAGATTAATAAGTCTTGAAATTGGACTTATTAACTTAACCGATAGGACTAGTAATGCTCAACCATGCCATCAGTATATTTTCATGTAACCGTATCAAATACGATCAGTAGCTCCTTTTGCAATTAGGTATCGATATATCATAATAGAGCTGAGTTTATATGTTCAATGATTAATGATACGTTAGTAGCAATACTAATAGAATGTACTTAGTTGATCAGATGATTGTGAAAAACATATAATTTTAACTGTTAACAACTCCAGAACTCCATAGGGAATGCTAGTTGTAGTTCTGTTAAAGCAAAGCGCATTCTAAACAACTGGTTTACGAAAATGACAAATCATCGAGATAACAGATCTGTTGTACGGAAATCTGTATCAAGAGTACGCTTCACCAGATGGATAAATGTCATTATTGTGTATCATGTACTATTAAAAGCTTTGCTGATCCAGATATTCAACACTCTGAGTCAATATAAGTGACTAAATCATTTTAACTGGCAAAAAAGTGTAATATAACGTGGGTAAAAAATACATGAATACATGATAATATCTGAATCCAATACCCAACGTAGTTAGGAAGAAAAATCGAAGACTGTGTCAGCAGACTGCTATATATACATATAATACTGTGTCAGCAGACTGCTATATATACATATAATACTGTGTCAGCAGACTGCTATATATACATATAATACTGTGTCAGCAGACTGCTATATATACATATAATACTGTGTCAGCAGACTGCTATATATACATATAATACTGTGTCAGCAGACTGCTATATATACATATAATACGTACGTGTATTTATCAATACTTTCATATTACTTAAACAAATTACTCGGAAATATATCCGGTGATGGATATACATTTACATATTGATAATCTGTTTGTGTATAATACTCCCGAATTTGTTTTATATTATCCATTTTTCCGTGAATCTATGTTAACGATGAAAGTTAAATTCATCCAACCCCAGCACAAACTTGAATAGAAAATAAAATATAAAAGTTAATTAGAGCTATCTGTATTATATAGAACGTGATGATACATCCAAGGATATGTTTTTTTTTATTTATGGTTAATTGACATAATAATAGATTTTAAATTTATATTTCAAGCTTTTAACCTTCATTTTTTTCTGCAATAAATCAGAAAAGAATAGAGCAATTTAGTCTAGGGAGTCTCTCTCTTTTGATATGTTCGACAATGATTATAAGAATTTTCACAAGATTGACATTCATTTATTGAGCTATTTTCTATTATTTGTGTTGTGAAATATTAGTTTCAATTATTTTATGTTGGTTAGAAATTAACGTCAATTCGCGCCATCGTAACGTAACAATACTTTACGTCGCTACATAGCGACAACCATTGTATGGAACGCTTAGAGATAATAAATGTATCGTAAATGGAAGACGTTCTTCATTTAGTTAGAAAGTTATCATAACATTTTGGTGCCGTGAAAAAAGAAAGACGAGTACGAAGCTCAAAGCGACGAGAGCAGGACACCGTGGTGTGCTTACCAAGCTGTTCAAACGAGTTGAAGCCGATTCCGAGGAATTAGTACAGTTCTATAGCATGAATGAACTTTCATCAATTCGGAGAATGATTCAGAAGAAAGAGAAAACGATTGAGGAACTCAATGACAAAATTTTAGAAGAAATTGCGGAGAGTGAAATTCAGGAGGAAATTGAAGAGGCCCACGGATATACATATGACATTCAAACGATGCTAACAAAGTTAACGAAAATTATTCAGGATACGGAGACAGCGAAGTCTACGATAAATGTAAGTAAGTCAGTCACCACTTAATCCAAACACTACGTTCACAGATGATACCGCAAGTCAACCACAACACATTCTTACATCAACATCCGCATTTTCTAACACAAGCATGTATCACAAACTACCCAAGCTAAATTTACAGACGTTTGGAGGAAATGTATTAGATTGGCAACCATTTTGGGACTCATTTAGCGCAGCGGTATACGAAAACTTGTCTTTGAATGATGTTCAGAAATTCAATTATCTTAAATCTCAGCTGTACGGAGAAGCAAATAAATGCATAGCGGGTTTACAGATAACCAACACAAACTACGCCCAAGCGTTACACATACTGACAAAGAGATTTGGTCAAACTCATAAAATTGTCAATGTTTACATGCAAAGTCTGATTAATTTACCCAATCCGACACCTAACATATAAAATCTGAAGGATTTCTATGATAGTATGGAAAATTACATACGAGGCCTTGAAGGTATTGGTGAAACACACGAGACATACGGAAGCCTTTTAGTACCAATAATCTTAAACAAACTTCCAAGTATCGTCCGAGAAAACATGGTACGAGCCCATGGGAATGATCGATGGAGTCTCCCGTCGTTGCGGGATGCTATACAGCACGAAATTACAATTAAGGAAGCAGCTCAGTCTGTCAACTGTGATAATCTTGAGCCAAACTTCACGCCCACGTCAGCTTTTATTACAAACGCAAAAAGAAATCGAAACTTAACAAGGAAGCCATGTATATTTTGTAATGAAGTACACGCTCCGTCTGTTTGTCATAATGTAAAAGGAATAGATGACCACAAAGGTATAATCAAGGAGAAACAGTTATACTACAATTGCCTAGGAAATCACCGAGTTGCCGATTGTAAGTCAGATAAAACATGCAAGAATTGCGGAAAACCACACCACACTAGTATTTGTTCAAAACGAGAAGTACAGAGCCAGTCAAATACACGAAACGAGAGCCGTGCCTCAAGAGAGATGGAAAGCGACCCAGTAACTAGCATGCATTCATTCACGTCGTCGCCGAGGTCACATGTACTTTTAAAAACAGCTACTGGGCCCGTGTCAGCAGATAGAAAGAATTTCGACGCCGCTAATATTTTATTCGATGAAGGCGCACAGCAGAGTTTTATTACACAGGATCTGGCAGACAAGCTCAACTTACAACCACATACAACTGAAGTGCTGACTATATCTGGTTTTGGTTAGTCAAACAAAAAGGTGAGAAATTTACAAGTCGCCACTGTTTGTTTACAAAGTCTGGGCTTCGATTTGATTCCTATCGACGTTCTTATAGTACCACAAATTGCACATCCTATCAGTACATACTCTTTGAACCGAACTACATATCCACACTTACGTGGACTTAAATTTGCCCACTCAACATTAGATGACGGAGAATTTAATGTATCACTTATGGTTGGAGCAGATTATTATTGGGACATAGTGGAAGACAGAGTAATTAGAGGACAAGGACCAACTGCAGTCGGATCAAAACTAGGATATCTTTTATCTGGACCAGCTCACATGAATTCACGAGATAACACGAGCCCATCGTCTTCAATCTTGAATATTATAACACCACACAGACAGGAAGAATGTGAACTACACAAGTTTTGGGAAATCGAAAATTAAGAAACGGAGAAGGACAACACTGCTAAATCTGCATTGGAAGAAATTACTGTCTATCAAGACACTAACGTAACTTTGAAAGATAACAAATACATTGCTAGCTTTCCATGGCAACCAGAGCACCCAGAGTTGCCGAGCAACGAGATGATTGCTAGGAGACAGACATACAACGTAGTTAACCGTCTTGCAAAGGAACCTGAAATGCTGAAGCTTTACGGGGATATCATTCGAGATCAAGAAAAACGAGGTTTCATAGAGAAAATCGGGAGTTCTGACGATCACAGTAACAACCGTATTCACTATATACCGCACCATCCGGTAAGGAAAGAGTCATCAACGACCCCGATACGTATAGTCTATGATTGTAGTTGTAGACATGATTCAGAATCACCTAGCTTGAATGACTGTCTTTCTTCAGCACCTCCACAGCTAAATGATCTCACAAACATTTTGACTAGATTTCGACTCGGAAAATACGCGATAACAACTGACATAGAGAAGGCATTTTTTTTTCAAATTGGACTAGCGGAGAAGGACCGGGATGCCACACGATTTGTCTGGTTGTCGGACCCTACAGAACCAAAGAGGAAACTAGACATTTACCGATTTAAAGTGATATTATTCGGCGCTACATGTTCACCTTTTATCTTGAATACAACTTTACTCAAGTACTTATCTCTAAATCCAAGTACGACATCAAAGATACTTCAACGAGACTTGTACGTTGACAACGTGTTGACAATTGTGGACACTGAGGATACCGCCGTTACATTTTTTACGGACTCCAGAAAACTGTTGAAGGAAGGTGGATTCAACCTTAGGACTTGGAAGTCAAATAGTATAAAACTCACGGATATGGCTACACATGAAAATGCATTAGACACAGATGAAGAAACCAAAATTCTTGGTATGCGATGGAATGCAAAATCGGACACGTTGACATTTGCAAATCAGGAATACGACCCAGAAGATGAATCTCAGCTTCAAGCTACAAAACGAGAAATATTACGTCAGTCTTCGTCAATCTATGATCCACTAGGACTACTCGGACCTGTAACAATCAGAGCTAAGCTACTGATCCAAAACTTATGGAAAGACAAATATGACTGGGATGAGGTGTTGCCGAGCAACTTAACAAAATCATGGATCGACATCCGAAATGACATTCAGGATGTTACTATACAAGCACGAGTTGCCCGTCATTATTTCACAGACATGAGCGAAGAAGAACAAAACCTTGAATTTACGTTACACGTTTTCGTCGATGCAAGTCAAAGAGCCTACGGAGCAAGCGCATATATTTGTAAAGGAACCCATTCTACAATTGTAATGGCAAAGAACCGCGTTGCGCCATTGAAAGGTATTACGTTGCCGAAATTGGAGTTAATGGCTGCTGTAATTCGAACTCGAATAGCTACGCAATTGATACGGAACTTGGAGATAAATCGAGTTATATTTTGGAGTGATAGCCAGATTGTCTTACATTGGATCTCTTCGACAAAACAAAAGGGAAAATTCGTACAAAATCGAGTATCTGAAATCAAGGAATCTACTCAAAACTACCAATGGAAATATGTGCCAACAGAATCGAACCCTGCTGATCTGCAAATAAGGGGTATATCAGCGAAACAATTCCAGAATTCTAAATTATGGATGCAAGGGCCATCTTGGATTACTGACAGCAATAGTTGGCCAACATGGACTCCGGATTACAAGAATAAAACACTTCTGTTGACAGCCGCAAATGAGGACGAGACAAACTTGTAGATTTGATAATTAATTATTCCCAACCGTGATATTATCTCAACACAATTTGATAGTTTTTACCCCACCCCCCTTTTTTTCTGTTAAATAATAAAACAATATTTAATATGTATACTTAGTTTGACATCATTTTGTTTAATTTACTAATTATAATTGATATAGCCTGTACATTTGCTGTCATTTGATTTGTTTTATTTATGCTATTAATGTATTTGTATGGAGAGGGACTAGTAAGTTGTATAAACTCGTACCCAATCCAATTGTATATATATTGACAATAAAATCATTATAAAGTAAAGACAATAGTGACATAAACAGTACATACGATATTAAATCTAGTGAAGCTTACAAAGCGTTAGAACGAAAATGAACACTTATTGAACACTTTTCAAAACGTTGGAGAACTGAATATCTAACTGGACTTAGAGAATTTCATCGTGTAAGTGGAGAAAATGACCACCATGTGAAAGTTGGATCTGTTGTACAAATTATGGATATTACATCTAGACCAATGTGGAAATTAGGAGTTATAATCGATGTGATTACCGGCAATGATGGACTTGTACGTGCTGCTAAAGTTAGAACTTCAAATGGATTTATCACAACGCGACCAATTGTAAAATTAGTCCCTTTTGAGATATCAACTGTAATTGCCTCACTTTTTGTATATATAGACTTTAAATCATTTTGAGGCCCCCAGAATGTTGTGAAATATTAGCTTCAATTATTTTATATTGGTTAAAGTTTAATGTCAATTCGCGCCATCGTAACGTAACAATACTTTACGTCGCTACGTAGCAACAACCATTGTATGGAATACAATAAATGTATCGTAAATGGAAGACGTTCTTCATTTAGTTAGAAAGTTATCGTAACATTTTGAATATCAGTTTAGCTTTATCACCACCAAGGGTTAAGTTTGAAACGCGTTAATGTGGAATTTATGATCAAAAACACATATACCTGATATAGTTTATTATTTTCTGTAATGTTCCACTTTTTACTTTGCTTATCTGCAAATCGCATTGTTTCGAATCGTATGTATTCTGTAAGGACATTGTGCTTAGCGCTTTCGGTTATACAGAAATTGAATGTAACGGCAAACCGTTATATCTAAAAAATGAAAAACCCCAGGTATACTTTAGAAATAAATCATGGATTGGCGGATATTAGTATTTTATCCCGAGCCATAAGCGAGGGAAAAAATTTCTAATATCCGCCAATCCATGTTAAAACTCAAAACACATTCTGGCTTCCATGGGTTATTTCGATTCTGATATGTCTAAAAGTACAAATACGGTAGTACACTTTGACTGGAAGACAGTAATTAATTTATATTTACGCTTGCGGAAAATGTCTCACACAAATTAACTCGAATAATACTGCGCCCTCTATCTGCATTATTCGGTTTACAATATATGCTGTCAATGGAAAAGTCAGTCACATTCGCCGGCGCATGTGCTAATGAGATTATACCGAATGGGTAACTCGATCGTTTGTTAACAAAGCGAAAGAAGGAGGTCATGTTAGAATAAGCAATACGGTATATTACAGAAGAAATACTTGAAGATACCCAGGGGGTAATCAGAAGCCGTACATCAAAGAGGAACATACTCTACATATATCACTCACATAATACATTTCTCTGACGTCACACTATTGTTCGAACAGTGGATTATTTTTAAGAATCTACAGTTGATTCTTTTGTTCTTGAATATATGAACTTCAACCTTTTACAATTTTAGGCTTGAAAACGTGTTTTACTTATTTAGGGACTTTCGCGTCTCGAACCACTTCCGAGCTTTTTAATGTCTACTTTGACTTTCAAAACTTCCATCTTGCCACTCGGCTAAGTTCACCACATTAATAAATTACATAATTAGTATATTTAACTCTTGACAGTAAGCTTTGTTAAAAAAAATATCAACAATTTGCTTAAAAAAAGCAATTGATCAATATATACAAGACACGATACAAGTATTTGAGTTCTGACATAATTTATGTTCAGAACTGACGAGTATTCTCGCAATACAAAAACAACCAACGAACCGACCACAACTTAACAAATCAGACAGACCACAGGTGAACATTTGGGACACATGAAAGACCTTGAAATATCTAAATATAAACGATTCTATTCACTTGAAAGACCTTGAAATATCTAAATATAAACGATTCTATTCACTTGAAAGACCTTGAAATATCTAAATATAAACGAGAATCGAAAGCACGGATGTCGAAAAAATTAGGTTGTTTATTTTTTGTTAATTGTGGCTTTTTAGCTTTCTGAACATTAAAAAGGTAAATATATAAAATGAAAACACTGTTGCAGATAGAAATGTATTATGTGAGAGAATACACTCCAACTTGTAGATTCTTAAAAATAATCAACTCGACCCTGACGGGTCTCGTTGATTATTTTTTAAGAATCTACAGTTGGAGTGTATTCCCCACTACATATATTTATGAATAAAACGTAACTTTCGTTCACAGTTACTGCTATAAGTATTCGGCGCCGCATGTGTGATATATGTCACGTGTGTTGTCAACTTTCTTCTTCAGATCGTGTGATAACTATCACAATATGCAGAGATATGGTATTATTTACACCCACCAATATTATATGAACTTCTAATTAACAGTTTCAAGTAGTGCAGTCATGGCTCCAGCTGTTTCCCCACTGACGCAAGTGCATTGGAAACATGAACTAGTCATTGACACTGATATGAATTTTAATACGTATCATTACTATAGATCATACAAAGAAAGCAACTACTACTAACGTAACTGAAATATATTTGAAAATTGATTTAAACCCTAATAACGTCATTTGATGAGAGCGTGTGAAATTATAGCCTGATGAAACAAACATTAGATGAACATAGTCTTAAATAAATATAGAAAAATTTATTATTACAAAGATTGTATCCCAAACAACCATATCAAACTGCATGTATGTCTTTGATATGAATGTCAACAGTAGGTTCTTTTACTACTATTTTATTACTCCTATCATTAATACAACAACTAATTGACATTCAACAGACCGAAAAAGAAGTCTATTTGCTCTCCTTTGAGAAATGAGTTGCAGGTTCGCGTTCTAGCATATATGAAATGGTCAATATCTGCCTAAAGTGAGAAAATAAACTATATGGCAGAATCTTACAGACGCTTTATAAGGAAACTCTACATTCACCCACCACTAAACCCAATTACATCACTGAATAATTTCTAAAAGTGGCGAAAGCATATATTCAACAAATTAATATATTAATATATATTAATGGATCTTCTATACATACCATCAGTTATTCTCGAACGTTAGATTTTACAGACTTGAACCGAAGAATATATGACTTGACGCTTGGCTAACTTCTACTGTCACCAATTAACCATTCTTGCCACAAAATAGCTGAAAATTTCGTAAAACAGATATTCAACCCATTAATATATCAATTTCTTTTTTGACAGATATGGATGAAAATCCCCTTTAAAACATGATGATGTGCTACATAAATTGTGTCATACATTTAGGCTATGCGTCTGTATTGCCTTTAAATAGATACACCAATCACAAATGAATTTTACAGGAACGAGCTGACTAGTTTTTCTTGCTATTAGGAGGGGGTAGTGGGTGAGGGGAAATATTATGCTATGTGTAACCAAAGGTGGAATCTTTTAAAAAGGACTCCCTGTTGCTGATAATATTAGTAATATTTCAGCTAGCTATATGACCAATAAAAGTGTACAAACAAGATATAGGGGACAATCGCTTGGTAGTATGGACTGATTAGTGACTGCCAAATGCGAAAGGGGATATCTAGTGTGTGTGTGGAGTGGGCGGGGGTCGAAATGTGACAATAAAACATCGTACGGTGAGGTTATAGCCTGAATCATACAAAATGCAATATCATAGCAGACATGAATTATTACCCGATTTAAACCCGCCGCTTTTGATGTATTTCCAAAGCCAAGACCTGGATTTCTAATGTCGTAATTCATTATCTTTTTTATGTTCAATTATTAGAAGTGAGTTTTTATTGTTCGCTTTGTTGGTGGAATTGTTGACCATTACTGTTCAAAACTAGCTTTTCCCTTTTTTCAAATATAATTTTTTTTTAATAATGTATACAATATAGCGAGTTGTGTAACATGAACGTCAGTGTTGTCAAGTCAGATTCGTTTCAAATATATGTTAGCTTAATTTCCTCCTTTTTTTAAATTTGAGGATGTCCTTTAGTAGTAACAAAACCTGCAATAACTATTCTAATGGTTTCCATTAAGCACACCTTGCGCTACTTATCATGTCAGTGAAAACAAATGCCATGTACATTTATCAAAAATATTAGAATAATGGGAAGGAAAACTAATAATTGAAAAACCCAGTGTTTGTCTATTCTGACAGGGTTATTGCTTTAATTATTCAGCATTTGTTGGGTGTTATTTGAGCTGCTATTTATTCATCCCATTCTATGTTTCAATAATCATGCCAGTGCGAAAGTTTACACACTATTAAACAATTTGTAAACATTCTTGAAATGTTTCAGTAAAACATTAATAACGAAAAATTCACAGGTGTTTCTGAAGCTCTCCTATATATCCTGTAGTTAATATTGCGTTTCAATTCACAATAAAAATATTTTCTGACATTCATATTGCCATCTCATTAGTATTCTGGCATGTTTTGAAAAATTACCAATCATCAGATTACCAATAAATCTACTCATATATACTTTGGTAAGCATCAACCATTTAATTACAAGATGTAATTAAGCAAGTATTTTGCTGTGCTATATTATTATATGTTATTATAATTATTTGTACTTCTTTATATGAAACGTTAGTATAATTTAGCAATTCAAATAGTTTTATTAGATATTTCAAATGCATCTACCGCATCGGTGGTGTAATGGCTAGCGTGCTCGCCTCGAGTGCGGTAGATCGTGGGTTCCAACCCCAATCGGGTCAAACCAAAGACTATTTGTTGCTTCTCCGCTAATCACGCAGCATTAAGGAGCAAGAACAAAGACGAGTTTGCTCGGAGGCAGGATAATGACTGTGTTTTAATGTAGTGACATGTCTACCTACAACTGTTGTTTCAGTGAGCTATCACTCTAAAATTCCAATTGAGCGTGTTGGTCTAGTACAAAGCGGCCATCATCTCATCGATATGTAGCTTGTTCTTACTAAAAATGTAGCTGGAAATTGCTCAGCTGGCGGTAAACAACAATCATTCACTAAAACCCTATCTAAATTAAAACAAAAAACATCATAAAAAGATGTCTTAAAACTTCAAAGATATTAGACGAACTCTTTAGATATATAGATAAAGAAAAGCAAGACCACTTACACCCTACCTTTTACAAGACAACGCTATAACATAACGATTAAATGAAGATAATGACAAAAAAGAAATACGTATTCTTAATGAATTATTTGATTTATTAAGACCTGCGAGATAGCTACTCTAGTTAAGATTGTTTTTTTTAGCTTCAACCACCAATCATGTACTATATAATGAATAAAATAGCGTAGTTCATATAGTTAAAAGTTCAATCTTAACACGATAACAACCAATTGATCAATTGTAATTGAAATTCTGCAAGCAATTATTTTCAAGAAAGAGTGTAGCGAAAAAAACTTTTTTCTTCTGAAGTTTGTTACGAATGGTTTCGTATGGTAGGATATTGATTATGTGTTTTTGATCCAACTGCTTTCTGACGTGTAATAGATTATCGGATACAAAAATCCTGGAAACATGCTTGTTGCTTTAAATGGATTTCATCACTTCGTGTCATAATCGCTACTGGGAATAAATTGTGCAGATTATGACGGATTGATTCTCTAATAAAGTTCATAAAATGCTATTTTTAATGAAGAGGTAAGTCTGTTTGATTACTAGTATATATATTATTATTTATTTGTAATACTTATTACAGGAAAGTAAAAATGTTGTTTTTACTTGAAATATTTTGCGAGATTCTACTTTCTTTTTTTTCTTTTTTTTTTTTGCTTTTTGGAACATATATCTCTAAAGATGGCATCGAATCAGTCAATAACATTAAATTAAATGAGTTATTGAAAATAAAGTTCAAAATAAGCTTAAGATTGTCTCGTTTATTGTAGAATAGTGCTATAAACAAATTTTAGAAGTATGAAAACGATCTCTATAAAAATAAATAATGTGAATTCATATGAATACTCGCTTGATATACATTTTGGCATGTACCACAGTTTGTTAGTGGAGTTCGTGTCTTTAGTTTTCTGTGTAATGTTTTATAGATCGTAGTTTGTTCTATTGTCCATATTCTTTCGGCCATTGTTTTGTCTGTCCATCTTCGTTGTATGGCTTATCCTTACCCCTTTGTTATCTTCCAAATGTTCATAGTGGGATAAGTATTAAAGGTATTAGCTAAGTATCTATCAAATGTTCTTAGTGGGATAAGTATTAAAGGTATTAGCTAAGTATCTATCAACTTTTCTTAGTGGGATAAGTATTAAAGGTATTAGCTAAGTATCTATCAACCTTTTCCGTAAGTCAACAAAACAATTATACAAACGAAACAAGATGAAACAACTGTGTTCATTTGAGATACATGTTGCCATATAAATATAAATGTATTTATTGATGACGTATTGACTATTAATGGGCAGTGGGAAAGTAGTTTTACATAATAAAGCAACTAAGATGTAATATTGTGATTGTTGATATACATGTGTAGACAGGTAGATAGATAAATACATGTGTCAGCGGCACAATAAATTATATTTACGTCAACACTGAACAAATACCGACAAGCTTTGTTTTTCGGGACGACTTACACAATACTGAATGTTCTATTCTTGTTATTGTAAATCTATTTTTAGTAAATGCGTGCTCATATTAAACATCGATTTAATATGTATTGTTTTACTGTTTAAACGAGGATTATAAAGGAAGAAATGATTGGTCAATTAGTTGTATGCTGTTAGGTGAGTATTATTTCTGCTGTATTCCTGACGGGATAACGTTTACAAATAATAAGTCAGAATCATGATGAAAAAGACCATACATGTACTAAAAGTATCACCATTAAATAATGCAAAGGAGTACATGCATAAATCAATACCAGCATTGATCATATACAAGAAAAAGGAACTTGATACATGAGACGTAGTTTTCTGTAACGCCATATAGTTTTGTGTCTTTTATTATGTGTTAGACTGTCTGTTCTTTTGTTATGTTCTAGGGTTTATTATTTTCAAATGTTATCACTCTTCTTGGTTCGATCAGGCATCACGAAATGCCACAAGAAGGACCTTAAAATTAACTAGACATCACTGTAAGAAAGCCATATGACCTGGTTCAATCATGGACCCAATGCCACATGAAGGACCGCAATTAACTAGACGTCACTGTAGGAACGCCATATGACCTGGTTCAATCATGGATCACGAAATGCCACAAGAAGGACATTAAAATTAACTAGACATCACTGTAAGAAAGCCATATGACCTGGTTCAATCATGGACCCAATGCCACATGAAGGACCGTAATTAACTAGACATCACTAAGAAAGCCATATGACCTGGTTCAATCATGGATCACGAAATGCCACTAGAAGGACCTTAAAATTAACTAGACGTCACTGTAAGAAAGCCATATGACCTGGTTCAATCATGGATCACGAAATGCCACAAGAAGGACCTTAAAATTAACTATACGTCACTGTAAGAAAGCCATATGACCTGGTTCAATCATGGGTCACGAAATGCCACAAGAAGGACCGTAATTAACTAGACGTCACTGTAAGAAAGCCATATGACCTGGTTCAATCATGGATTACGAAATGCAACAAGAAGGACCGTAATTAACAATACGTCACTGTAAGAAAGCCATATGACCTGGTTCAATCATGGATTACGAAATGCAACAAGACGGACCGTAATTAACTATACGTCACTGTAAGAAAGCCATATGACCACAACAATATCTCATATTGCTGATGAAGCTGGCAGTCAGAACTACAAACATATTTATTGTGATGTATTACAAGCTCGTAAAATCCTCTTCTGATTCAAGAGAATTAAATTAACAACGTTTTCACCTTTCGTAACAGGAATGTATAATGACATTACCAATGTTACAGTTACGTTTAACGTAATATTTGTTATTATAGTAATTTGAAGGACTCTAACTTAATATCTCGGCATTGTTTCTCTTTCCCCCATGAAAAAAATCATGATAACAAAATGTTATCTGGAAAAAGCAAGCTAAAAGCCATTTTAGCAACCAAAGGGTTTGCATGTTAAAAAAATAAAACCAATGGATATGCTGAAAGCCAAAATGATTAACTCGATTTGTTCCCTTTGTCAGCACATTTGCGTATGCTTGTTTTGTTTTTCGTCTTGCTTCACATCAAATATTCATTGGTGAAAAACCATCTACAAATTATGCCTTTTTAAAGGTATTATCTTGTCCTTTAACTATTTCAATATTTTAAGATCGTAGGGTAATGACTATCAGGGTTACCAAAGCAAAAATAATGTTTTTTTATTTATTGAGAACATAAGCCATTGAATAACACATTCATTTGCCGCGATTGTATGCTTGCTAGAGTTTGATTCCGCCTTTGCGAAGTGTAGTCTACTCAACTTTATGTGATCTTATGACCAACCACATATCAGTGGTTTTCTCTCCGTTTCGCGAATGAGGTAGGATATGCTTACTCTGTGTGACCCAGTTCTTCAAACTGAGTGCTTTGTCTTGGTGTTTCGATGTGATAAGCTGTGAGTGAGTAATTGTTGTTTATCGCCGACTCAGTAAATTTTCAGCTATATCATGGCAGGAACAAATCAATTTTCAATGAGATGATGATGTTGACCGCTTTGTTCTAGACCAACACGCTGGTGTGGATTTTTATAGTGTTAGTTCACTGAAACAACAGTCCGCGGATAGACATGTCGCTCCACTCCGACACATTATTCTGATTCCGATCTAAGCCGTCTTTGCTCTTACTCCTTAATGTGGGGTGCTTAGCGGAGAAGCAACAAATACCAATTTTATAGTCTTTGGTTTGACCCGACCAGGGCTCGAACCCACGATCTACCGCACTCGAGGCGACCACGCTAACCAATACGCCACCGATCCGGTCTGATAAACTGTGATAAAAATGAGATTAAGAGTGTATTTACTACTTTTAATCTTGATACATTTCAATTGTTTCATTAACACCATTAATTCAGAAGAATATGTATTTTTCTTAGCTTATTTTTTTGGAAGGGGATTTATCTCGTATTACCACCAATAGCACAATGATGTCGATGTGGATTGTATCCATATAGATGTACTATATGCAGTATTTCGACAATTCCGATGCTGAGATAGTCACTGTGTATAGACAATATACCGAGATAGTCACGGTGTATAGACAATATACCGAGATAGTCACGGTGTATAGACAATATACCGAGATAGTCACTGTGTATAGACAATATACCGAGATAGTCACTGTGTATAGACAATATACCGAGATAGTCACGGTGTATAGACAATATACCGAGATAGTCACGGTGCATAGACAATATACCGAGTTTCTCCGCTGCGATGTTCAACCCTTCCAACATAGCGTTATTCTGTTGTGCTTTGTGTATCAATTACACAACTCGCATTTCAGATGGACGTAAACTTATCTGGAGAATAGCACGTAAACGACAGCTCGCTATGAATGGTCGTTGATGTCCCGTTTCTGGGTAAGAAAAAATCAGATCCTTTCCATTAGATCCCATTTTCTTTATAGCAAACAACACATATGCCTTTGCCATGGTCACATTTTTCCTTCATGGTTTAATGTTTTATCGTCATGAACTCCACTCAACTTTAAACAATAAAGCAATCAATCGAACCTAGAAAATCATATTTCACTTCCGTATAACGATTGCTACTTCGCTAATTCCATCATATGGTCATTTCTTGTTGTACGTAAAACATCCTTCAATTAATAGAATTAGAAGCAGCAGCCTGATAATATACAAGGCAAGATGTTTTCATTTGTACCATAATGTGTAACAGGATTATACGGAAGTCAATAAAAATCTGGCTACTAGATGTATCATATAAATAAGAACTAATTTTCCGTAGAGTTGAAGTTCTTGTCATTTAAACAACACCGGAAATACAGTAAGTGTATACGAAAATTATTCTACTGGCATCTATAAAGTGTCGGGGTCAAAATCGGTTAACCGAACCATACAATAACAATATCCGGAAATTGACTTCCGGGATATTCAATTCCGGTAAAATCTCTTTTCCATGTAGTTTTTATAGAACGGGAAGCTGTTGTATGTATGTTATTTTTTTTACTAGATGTAACACTGACTGATTTTCAGCTGGTATAAATTGTAAATCTTTTGTTGCTTTGATAAACTGACATGAATTAGAATTGAGACCCAGTGATGGATGTCATAAACGAATTAGCAGACAATTATCATCTGCTATGATTAACGATATATATTTGCTATTTAATGCATGCATGTAATATATGTAAGAACGGATATTCATATAAACAAACTTCAGAGATTATACAATATTAATTAGACTTAGATACAAATTATAGGAATAACGTTTTTAGTTTAGTTCTGCATTTCACAGTCTAAGTAGGGTTTTCAGTAATGGGTAAAAGACATACCTTAAAATGAGTGTGAAACAACCCCTAGCATGCTGATGAGCTGTACTTTTAACTTCTCCCGATTAACGCTAAAGTTTGGCATCTCTAACGTTTGATGTTAGTTACAACTAATGTGCCCAGTGTCAACAATAATACGTCTTAAATATCACAGTTCATTCAATCGTTGTTACTGACATGTTTGGTTTCACATCTCGACATTTTGTTGTTAATTGTTCTAATGGCTTGCTACAATTATGGGAATATTGTGACCTGACCTTGTGTTACTAGTACTCTCTTTTGGTATGTTTGAATGATCAAAGTAGTTTTTACGACTTGTGGCCTTTTCGTCATATTTCAATTAATTGACCTCCTTCTACTTGCAGTTTCTCGCTCATTATCACGAATTAATATTTGATGTTGCACATTGCATTGCAATTATACATTGTACAGATATAAACATACGTATTTTTGTAGATGTTTAACTTAGCGTGCATGATACGTTTGTGTAATAATCTTCATCGGGTACGCTCATACAGGTGATACGTTGTTTTGAGAGAAACGCGTTCCTATGTATACGAATAAATATGAATATCACATTAAATGAATCCCAGGAAGTAGAAGCGGCGGTACAATCGATCCAAATGACGCTTTTTGTGGTTGTGCGGATCAGGTAAAATATATAACTGTCCCTAAGCAGTCCAGAAGGGACGTAAATTAGCGCCTCCTGTCCTGCAGAAATGACACTTTCATTGTATGCAAATTACAACTGGCAGTAATGAGGACATCGTGTTGTATTCGTGTAGTAATACCAACGTTTTATGTTATATGCTAAGTAGGGCAGCTGTTTTTGCTTTACGACCATATGAATGTTATTCATAGAATGTAGCACTAACACCTTTTCCCAAATTGAACATATGCTTCTGAAAATATAAAGCCATCAGGTCATATTGATAGCACTTATGCTTCTGAAAATATAAAGCCATCATGTCATATTGATAGCACTTATGCTTCTGAAAATATAAAGCCATCATGTCATATTGATAGCACTTATGCTTCTGAAAATATAAAGCCATCAGGTCATATTGATAACACTTATGCTTCTGAAAATATAAAGACATCAGGTCATATTGATAGCACTTATGCTTCTGAAAATATAAAGCCATCAGGTCATATTGATAGCACTTATGCTTCTGAAAATATAAAGCCATCATGTCATATTGATAGCACTTATGCTTCTGAAAATATAAAGCCATCATGTCATATTGCTAGCCCTTATGCTTCTGAAAATATAAAGCCATCAGGTCATATTGATAGCACTTATGCTTCTGAAAATATAAAGCCATCATGTCATATTGATAGCACTTATGCTTCTGAAAATATAAAGCCATCAGGTCATATTGATTGCACTTATGCTTCTGAAAATATAAAGCCATCAGGTCATATTGATAGCACTTATGCTTCTGAAAATATAAAGCCATCAGGTCATATTGATAGCACTTATGCATTTAACTATTCGCTATTAAAATAATTGTTCAGCGTTACAAACTTGACCAAGAAGTGTTTGAACTCAAATTAAATAGGAACTTACGTTGTTTCAACGTCATTTCAATTACGTTGATTGTCGTCACAGATATACTATATTATAACACAGTAATTAAACCTACTTAAAACAATTAAACAACTTTATCGAGTCTATAAATATTGATAAACTTTGTACCGTTGTAAAGCCCCCTAATGAGTTGATTAGTTAACTATATAATGGTACAAAATGATGAACATGGCGCATTAACGTTATCTGGTGTTTAATCAAAATTGTGATGATCAAAATTAAGGAATAGTTTGTATTAAAGTTGCGCTTTAATGAAAATTGCAATGAATAGTTCATAATTATAACTTTTGAAATCGTAGTACAAAAATACTCAAGTACAGGGAAGAAATAAAACGTTATGGTAATAAACACGGTCTTAATTAATTTGAGTTTACAAGAGTAACCGAGTGTGGATTATTTTAGGAAATTATTATTATAAACATAAATATCTTGCTGTATAATTGTTTTAAATACTGAATGTGGCATTATTATGTATTTGATGTTTGATAAGCGACAGTAACTGATTACCATCTGCGAGAGCTTGGATTCACTCTCGGCTTTTGGTGTGGTCCATGCTGCCCCTTTTTAATTGTCTGTGTCTTGTTAGTCTTCGTCCTGTGTGCTCAATGCTGCCATTGTTTCTTCATTATTTATTCTAGTTTGCCCTTTCGCTTTTCTCTAATGTTTATTAGAACTCATTTTAATCCTTGCTCTAACCTAAAATTAACAGTAAGATAAACCTTATTACAGCATTAAAGTTAGAGACATCAGATTGATATACAAGAACAGTTACAGGAAAAATACCTACATGTATCAATAATGTCATTTTCTTATTCAAATGAGAAAAAAAGCACCTGTATGATCACTAACTCCTGCATTAATATCATACAGTTCACAAGTGGCGATTGCATTGAAGGGATGGTTTATAACAGATAGTCCCGATTTTAATCAAGGAATTATAAGTTCCCTGTTTTAATAAAATGTAAAGAACGTTTTAGTCATTGTCATTTTTTACTTTTTCCCAGATATTCGCAGGGTTGAGTCCACCTCATATGACGTAGGAAATCACTGTACAAATCTTGCGGGGCAAAAACAGGTTACTGGCATCCCAAACCTTTCCTCTGGATAAATGGATGACCAGCGCTGGCATCCCAAACCTTTCCTCTGGATAAATGGATGACCAGCGCTGGCATCCCAAACCTTTCCTCTGGATAAATGGATGACCAGCGCAATATACATATCCATTGTTATTTTTAACTTTTATTTGGGGAGCCAATGTTTCCTCTACAGGCGTGCATTATTAACACAACACTATCGACTGTTGACGGGAATATCGTATAATATCACGATTTACAGTCATATTGACTACTGGCCTTTAGAAACGGATGATATTGGACTATTGAAGTAGATTAGAGTTACAAATCCTGCCTTTTCTCTCAGGTTGAAGTGTGTGATCTAATTATGTCTATTACATCTGTTCATCAATAAATAAGTCAATCGTGTATTTTCAAATGCAAATTTGACACGATCACTAACAATTTATCAAATTTAATTGAAAATCTTTTAGCAGTTAAAAGACTATGATTGCAACTTTTTTCTTCAAGAATGTTACAACAAATGGTTTTCCTGAGAATTTATTGATCAACTTTCCGTTACCACTTATTTGTAATGGTATTATTGGATGTAAAGGGGACTGGAAACATGCCTGTTGCATTCAATTTGTTTTTCAGCAGAAAGAGATAAGATCACTATTGGGAAAAGCTTGTTAGGATTATAATGTGCTGATATACTAATAAATGTCAATAGTTATTTTCCGGACCATTAATGTTTAGAAGGTAAGATATTTTACTTCTATTTTAGAGATGAATTTTGGTAAAATACGTTTCTTGGACCCTAAAATATGTTGAATCTTTCACTGATTGATTGAGGAATAGCTTAACGTCAAGTTGGCAGTATGTTAAACTATATTCAGCTTAGCATATAAAAAGTAGTCCTTGTATTGGTCTATTGGTGGAAGTAGAGATTGAGACAGGAGTATGATAGATAGTATGGGGAATAAAACAGACAGTCAACGACCACTTCTTGCAGATTAGCTGATTACGAACTGCTACCCGTTGTTATTTTATTATTTTACTCTCAAGGAACATAACCTTCACCATTCACATGGGACTTATCTATGTCCCGTTATCGTGTTAAGTTGTATATTTGATTGATCCCACAGACTTAGTGGACTTATCTATGTCCCGTCATCATGTTAAGTTGTATATTTGATTGATCCCACAGACTTAGTGGACGCCCATCTATGTCCCGTCATCATGTTAAGTTGTATATTTGATTGATCCCACAGACTTAGTGGACGCCCATCTATGTCCAGTCATCATGTTAAGTTGTATATTTGATTGATCCTACAGACTTAGTGGACGCCCATCTATGTCCCGTCATCATGTTAAGTTGTATATTTGATTGATCCCACAGACTTAGTGGACGCCCAGTAACGAGGGTTTGTCTTATTGATTGGTGTTTAACGCCAACACCACAGTGGTGAAACTAGGTCCTATGGCTATGTTATTAAGTTTTCTTTAAACAAAAATACTGAAATAAACAAAATAATATACTTGAAAGAACAAGTATAGTTATCATACGTAATCTGCTTTTAAAATATTATATATTCAGCATTTTGCATCACGGTTTTAAAGCACATTGTGTATATATTCAGTTCCTCGCGTAATTTAAAATTTGCAATATTGCATAGCAAAAACTTGTGACCTACGAACATTTCCGTAAAAGTCCCTTTGAATATTGTTGATTTGAACAAAAACAAAGGGATTAATGGCAAAATTCAATGTCATATTTTAGCACTTGGATGAAGAATAGTGTATGTTGCCAGAATTTTATCGAAATCAGTATTTTCATGGCCTTGTCAAATATTTGCATGTGTGTGACAACGGGTTAACAGGTTGTTTATATTCTTATGAATGACATTTTCAGTAATAATGATAATTATTCCAGCAGCAATTGAGTCATTACCGTTTTAAGCTCAATAATAACACGATTGTTGTTGCTCTAAGTCCAGATTATTCACCAGTTTGCCTGAAACCTTTTGTTTATGTAGGACACACATAAGTTTATTTTTTCTTTATAATCTTGTTTTCATAAATAGCATTTCATTTTAAATAGTTATGATATAATTTTATATTATATTATTTGTAGTACAGTGATATCATCGATGTTCATCCCTTTGATATCTTCACGCTTTTCTTTCATATGTTTTAGCGATGTTTATATAAGTACGTGAAACGCAGGAATAAATTTGAGACTTTTTACCACAACTCAGTAAATAATACGATTGTCTTTTTATCGACAAAGTTACTAATTTATTTCCAGCGAACGTAAATTTATCAACACTCAGAATTCGCAATGTTGTTGATATATATTTTATATGATGATTAAATATCAGAATATGCTGTAGATCATCCTCACATGTAAACAAAACTCTATGAATATTTGTATTTTTCAGGATACATAAATTGACCTTACAAGCGACTGTGTCTTCAGACCAATATAAAGTATCTCAGTATGTAATGTAATTCATGTATAGAAGGTAAGACATTGTAGTGATATTATAATATACTAACTTAGAAAAAAAACCAGATTAATAGGAATAACGAAAGGTTGTTCCTTAATATCTATTTTTCAAATATATTGTAGAGATAGCATTGTACACTTCGATGAGATAGGGATGTTGTCCACTCCGTACTTAACCAATACTGTAAGTTATATTCTTATAGTTCACTGAAACTCCAGTCCGCTTATAGAGATGTCACTCAACTTGAATACATTGTCCCGACCCTGAAATAACCAATGGTCTACGATGTATAGGCATGTTGTCCTATGGACCTCTTAATTGAATTGTTATTCATTATATTGCCTCTATCGAAGCAAAAAGGAATACTCGATTTTAGCATTTTACCTTTAGATGTTATCTGTTTTATGGGTACTTTCTTGTAGTAAAAACGAAATAATATTTATATGTGTCTGTTTTTGTTTAAATACTTGCATAATGAGGGTTGTCTTACCTGTTTATGAGTTCGGACAGATGTCGAGACTGGATTTGTCTTGTCCGATTTCATCAAAATTTCAACCGACAACCAAACGGATATGACTTCACAATAAACACATGACATAGAGTTGGTATGTCAAATTACGCGTATTTCGGAGTCGAGTTTACCGAGAAACCAACGAAAAACCAATTTTCTGAACTTCAAACTTTTACGTCGGACAGCAAAATATTAGTGTAAGAGTACAACTTTGAACACTGAAATAATTAGAATAAATTATCAGGAACTTAGGAATAATAGCCAGACAGAAGCGCGTTGTTTTAGGCTTTATTTAGATATACGCATATTTGAATTTTGCGTGACAACACTGAAATCCTGGACTTTTTTATCCAGACATTGACACCATTTTAACTGGACGCAATATCGTGTGAAACGTCATAGTATTCATGCGTTTCATTCTTCTGTCAGCACTTTCAATCAATTACTGCTTTGAAACCAGAAATTAGAATTGAATGAAAGTTTGAGGAGTTTGTGGAATTGTGCATCGCACCATTCTTTCTGAATGTTTTTGTTTTATGTTTTGTTTGTTTGTTTGTTTGTTTGTTTGTTTGTTTGTTTTTGTTTGTTTGTTTTTGTGTTTGTTTATTTTTTTTTTTTATTGTAGTTTCCCATATCTGACACTGGATTTTCATATTGTGTTATATGAGTGTATGAGAGGGTGCATATTCCCAGACTGAAATTCCTCTGACATTAACGCGTAATTCACATGCAATGGTACCTGTAGTTTCTTACATAGTCAAACAATATATTGTGTATTGATAATTAATAAAAAATGAAAATAAATATACCACACTGTCGGACCAATTTCAAACTCGAACAGAAAGATTGTATAAACAGAGATAAATCTTATAAAATGTTCTTATATGATAAATACCAGCTTTCCTTCTATCATATAAACTTCGACTTTTAGAAATATTTACCAAAGTAACCATGATTGAACATATATCACCTGTTGGAACCTCGTGGTATAAAAAATGTTCTACACTGAAGAATACAACCACTCGGATGGCTATGTGACAACACAAATACACAATTCCCTCTAAAGAATACATGTCTCGTGTTTGGAAAATGTCGCGCTCATTTCAAATGTAAAGGAAGCAGCTCCTAGTAGATATTCATTTATTATGGGTAGTTTTTGGCGACAGATGAAGTCAACCTATTCCACATTTACCAAGCAACTTCCCATTCACTTATAGCAATCAGCACATCCTCCCATAAGCCTTGCCAGTACCATCTGTTTAACTACATAATGTATTGTTCTCCACTTGTTCCCGTCATGAATATCACTGGGTTTTTTTATGCGTCCATGATTTTATCAACTAATAGGTTATATTTTTATTGGTAGAGGAAATCAGAATACCTAGAGAAAAGCACCGACCTTACGCAAGTCACTGACAACCTTTACCACATAAAGTTTTATCGAGTACACCTCCCAATGAGTGGGATTCAAACTCACAAAAATTAGTAGAGATTGTACACGTAGTCGATTTTGCGTGCTTCTAAGTTTTTCCGATTGGCGATTGGACCTGTTCTGATTTTTTCGTTTTAATATTATTTATATGCACGGCATTCATCTTATCCCTTTTTTATGTTTTGTATGTAATCCAAACCTACAATAGTGGTTGGATCTTTACAGTACTTGTGAGTAAATTAATTGCATAGCTTACCTAACTGATATACATATAATTTGAATTTTATTTGAATTAAGGAGAGCTTGGTTGTTGAACTGTAGTACTATATAAGGCTTCCAAATGTTAATCTAGGTTCCGCTAATTCTGAATAGAAATCAAATAACCCCTGAAGACTATAAGAAGAATGTTTATCAATGCCGAAATCAATATCAATAAAACCATTACTTGTAGACACACGACCTCTGGGAAACCTGTTGACTGTTTTACTGTTATTCATGTAAATGCAATTAGTGTTTATAGGCAGTAAATTTACTCTCTAAGGGAGTTGCAATTATAGAACTCTTGTATTCCTGGATTTTCTCAAAAGTCAATTTGTCCTACAATTTTTCTGTAAAATATTGAGAAAAAAGTGTCAATTTGTTCAATGCTCTGCTAGGGGATTTGTAAAATTGATTATAATTTAGGCGTACCATACTGTTCGTTATGTTCGGTTTAGCTATTTGGAAACTTAAATAAGCACGCTTCGATGCCGAATTGTTTCCACCCAGCAAGCAAAATGAATTTGTGAACTGGACAAGTATATGTAATGTGATCGAAATATATTTTACGCTGCAATGATCCGAACCTCAATTAGTATATCCCTGTGTGAAGTCGTTGACGTAAAATCATACATTAGCAAACATATAAAGATATATAGAGAAATATACTGTTTGTGCATGATATATTTTTATGTACATTTGACCCACAACCATTCTATAGAGCTTCTAATGATTTGTGCCACTGATAACGAAATCGAAATTTCATGATTTTGATTGTAGTGATAAAATGAAAACAAAATACAGTTCCAAAAACTAATAGAAAAATAGCAGTAACTGATACATCAACACACATATATACATGACATCTTACCTGGATTGGTATAGGTACAATCAAATGAGGCAGGGTAATGATATTTTTATAGACCTAAATCCCCCTACCCCACTTAATGAAAGCTTAAAACTGCATAACTAATTAAATTACATGTACATGGTGAGTTTTATGCATTTTCGGGAGCGAAACATTTTGTATTAATAAATATTAATAGCCAGTCTACCTTAGCTTACTAATATTAATTGTATATCTTATAAAGTTCAAGCATATACAAAAAATGTATATGTAATACCAATTATTGTTTTTAATCATTTCAACACAATTTCAGATATAAAGTTAACGTAATAGAACAAGTCGACCAAAGTCTGTTTTACATTTGGTTTGAGATCGGCTGATTACAAATAATTCCTTTTTTCCCTGGGTTAATCGTATTTTAAAGCATATCCAGCCATCTATCACAATTAAAAGGCTATCTGTCAATCAGAATTGTGAATTACCAAATAGGATAATTAGATTCTAATGTAAAAGTTAAACATTTATCATTCTTTAATAATTCGTTTTCGATCCTATATAGTTTCGCTGCATTAGACTGTAATTATAGGAATGAAAAAACCTGTCTGAACTAGCGATTGGCACTTTAGATAACGTTAATGTTGTAATCTATTTCTCATTGGTAATTGAAGAACGCGCAACATATTAGATGATTCAACAGTTGAAATGGGAATGACCAATATGATATAATGTACCGAATAAAAATGGATACAATAAAAAGAATTGCACATTTGATGCATTTGTTGGGCTTATTTCGGGTCATCATTCTGAAAGGCGAAATGCACATAGTCAGTATGGAAAGAAAGATTAAAAGTGATAGTCAACAAGTTCATCAATATTAACAAAACGAACAATCACCTCTCACCTAAAATCGTGGCTAAAATAAAAGACCACGACACGAGACGTTGGAAATCCAGGTTCTGGTTTGGGACAGGCACAAATACGTGACGGGGCTAAACTGGACAATAGGATCTCAACTCTCTCTTGATACATTGACCTCTAACGGAAATAGCATATTGTTTGTATAATTAAAAAGCTGTGTTAGTCACGGTATTTAGACTGCAATACTCATAGATTTTGCTTAGTCCTGTCAGTGTTTCCGTTTGGTGTTCTTAATAGCACATTACACTAAGAAGACAAAAAGTTTTCAATAATAACTTTAGCCAACCTTGATGTTTGTAATACATAAAAGAAAACCTCATGGAAAATTGCTACCCCCTAAGAATACCAATGAATTAAATGGATAAATTATTCGCAGGCATTTTATTCAAATTTGATGGTCGTAATAAAGTTAAAAAAAAAAGCAGCAGTAATATTTTCTTCAAACACAACATTAATGATAAGAGTAAGATGTAATTAATGGGATATAATATGTTGTGAAAAAAAAAAAGAATGAATTTGGTTTGGGCCCACACAACTAGTTCAACTTGGCCATGTTCTTGTGAAGTACATGTAAAAGCTAGAAAAGTGAGGGCTCATGTGTATGTGTTAGAGGTGTCGAAATTACCACTTTTTGCTATTTTTTTTTTTTTTATTGAATTGTGAAATTGTTCCGACAAAGTGAGTGTTTTTGTTTTCAATTTAATAAATGAATAAATTATTTGCAGACAGTTAATTCAAATTTTATGGCCGTAATAAAGTAAACAGCAGCAGTAATGTATTCTACAAACACAATATTAATGATAAGACTAGAAAGAGGTGATCAATGGGAGATAATATGTTGTGAAAAATTAATATAAAAAAGTAATATTTACCATGAAACGATATTATTAAGATACAATCCATTAATGCATTAATATATCTATAGAATAAAAATGCAAGATTTCTGATTGAATTTTACTGATAATATCACGGTATCAGGTGAAAGAAATATTCATTATGGCATAATAGCTTAAGAAGTGTGTTACTATATTGTAAAACTCACATCTCAAGTAGAAAACTTGTGGAATCACATTATAAAAGAACTTTTTTCTTCTTTGTAGGCGATGAAATAAATATTATAACCATGAGATTATCAAGGCCATGATATCGCCTGTTCTAATAATTTGGGCATTTCTTTCTGTTCTTGTTTCTGGATTAACGACGTATGCCTTCGTTCAACCAGTGTGGATTGTGGGTACAGATATATTGGACACTTTTGGTATGATAAGTTTGTGTTTAACACGAACAGTGTTCCCAGGAGGAAGTATAAAACAGGAGTGCGAGTTTTATGGTGGATATTTTAACTTGGGTAATCTTCCATCGGGGGCATGGCAAGCAGCATGTGTGTTATACGGTGCAGGATGTGTTCTCCTGTCATGTGGAGCTTTCCTAGCTGTATGTACCTCGTGTATTCCATGTGATGTTGTAAGAACTGTCACCGTTATGGCGGGATACGTTCAGTTTGTAGCAGGTATGTTTATATTACTGTAGTATTGCCTGTATACATGTCAGTCGAACAAGAAAAGTTTGAAGATAACAAAGGGGTAATCAGAAGATAACAAAGGGGTAATCAGAAGATACCAAGGGGGTAATCAGAAGATACCAAGGGGGTAATCAGAAGCCGTAAATCGAATGACAGGAAATACAATGCCATCAACCGGGTTGATGATTTAATTACAAATGCTGATAGAGATGCTGTTATATACTTTGCATAGTGAAATACAGAATGATGTCACATTTCTTTTATATTTCTTGTATATGTATATAAAACATCTTTTAATTAGCAATATGTCTGATAATTTACTTCTTGCTATTTAAGCTAGTTCACAACGAAATGTAATTTAATCATCTTAAACCAGAGTTATCGTAAAAGTGGCACACAACGCAAATTAATCAATCAATATCCTACTTATATTTATAGCATAATGTTTGCTCTGAGAATAGGGGTGGTGTCTGTATGTTATACCTCTGTGATCAGCTGTACTGTAGATAATGTAGATATCTAATCAGTCAACATTTGTATATTTTATTCTGTTAACAATATATTGTGTCATTTTCTCAGTGGTCTCCAATATGAGAGATCAGTCAAACAAATTATATATTTCATCTTTTAATATGTACTGATTGTGATGAATGTTCCAATTTTACTGTATTCCCCCTAATTGATTTTCATTTTTTATATGGCTTCTATTTTTGGCATTCCAATTGGTCGTGGTGTTCCAGTGAAAAAGTGGTCGATCGTCTAAAACAACAATTGTCCTTTCACAAATGACACCCTCATCGTACTAAGGTCCGCTCGACTTGTACGTATAAGCGGATTACTAAGAAGTTACAATTCATTAACAGAATTCACTTTCATGATCTGTCTACTATACCACTTAACCTGGTTATATCGATATAACTAAAAGTGACACAAGACAAACATCATTCAGTTTATATTAACTTTGGCTGATAATTTTCCGTGAAAAGATGGGTTGCGATAAGGTCCTAAATCGGCCCAAGGAGCGGGTGTAAAATTATATTTTACAGAACCATATCTTTATTACTATTTTTCGAAAGGCCGATGTTATGAGTTCTTGAAACACGAAAAGTGTTTATATAATATTGATGTACTACTCAGAAATATGTTGACTTTTTACACCACTATTGGTCAGCATTACCATTTGGCCTATGGTAAAATGTAATCAACTGACCCCTTTTAGCTTAATTTTTTACTATGCCATGCACGCGGAACAAGCTTGACATTAATACAATACCTCATGTACTTAATGAGAATGGTACATGCAAAATATCTATCGGGTTCCGCGTGCAAGGCATATTCATAAATGAGAAAAACGCAAGTTTTAATGGGTTGCGATAAGATGCTAAGTTAACCCAAAAGGAAACTGAATATTTTTTCTCCAGTAAACTGTGCGGCATCATTATATTTCTAAAGCCTATTCATTTTAGTTTTCAGAATATATAATAATAATTTGGTACTCTGGCCTGTGATTGAGGAAAAAACTTTGTTTTTGACCTCCCTACTCTATGTGATTAGCATTGCGCCTATGGGAAAATATCCAACAAAGGCATTGTTCTGATTGAATTTTCACTATGCCTTACATTCGGAACACGCTTAATAATTATATCATAAATCAATTATATCATAGGTAGTATTCATGCAAAAAATATATACGGTTCCACGTACATGGCACATTGAAAATTAGAAAAAAATGGTATATTTTGTGAATAAAATGTGTAATTGCTTTAATATAGAATTTGTACATTATACATGCCTATGTATATACTTTACCGAATAAAATTATAACTGCACCACCTTACTCTTGTCGATATGTAACAGTATAACAACATTTCTATATTGTTTGGCAGATTGACAAAACATTGTATTGCTGCACCCATTGTAAACAGTATTGTACACACAAGCAAATTGAAACAAGGCCACACGACCTGCGCATGCGTGGCTTGAACTTTTTAATACATTATAATAAAGTAGAGGTATATGCCTTAATATTTGGGCATATTTTATTTAATTCCACGTTGTGCAGAAAAACGGCCTTATCACAACCCATCCTTTAAAATGACGGTAATATTCCCTTGTACGTTTAATACCACGGCAAATATATGCCAGACTGTCACTTAATATAATTTACTATTTTATCTTCATAAAGCATATGTACATTAAGCTATTTTTTTATATTGATATTAATATTGATTATAAATATTAATGGTAAAAGAATATAGACGTATGTCATAATCCGTCTATAAGTTACGAGGGAAATTCACGGGGGATGATGACAGATGATACTTTATTACATAATAAATATCGGTGTCAATTTTTATAATTGTTGTAATAATTTGCTGCTGATGCGATATATTATTATACAATAATAAACGTATAATTGCCTTTCATTTCAAGCTATGTATATAATAATTCGTCTTATTTTTATTTTACAATCTTGTTGCGTATCTTATCTACGTCTATATTCAGCCGTGGCCAACAATCAACAATTACATGATTTTCATCAGAAAATTTATTTTAGTGATTATTTTATGCTAAATAAAAAAAATGATAAAAGATCAATTATCCTCTGTAAATTATCTGTGCAAAACAGTGGCTGCTAGTGCATTATTTCCCTAGAAAAACGGAAGCGGAAGTAATGTCACGCGCATTCAAATACAATAATACAATACAAATGTAACCATGCAATATATAGACCTATATTCTATCGCCTAATTAAAACAGCGGTTTCTCTAGAAAAAGAAGAGAAGACACTCCTCCGGTCTTTTAATTCCATTTTCCACTAAATATGTGATTACCTTCCACTGAATAATTCTATGTTTGGCGATTTTTTTATCGCATCTATCACCATTCTGAAAACATCTATCACCATTCTGAAAACATCTATCACCATTCTGAAAATAAATGATACCATATATATATCTAGATCTGTTTAATACCTTGACATATACAGAGAAATTGACAAGGCTCCATATGAGGTGCATGTATAAAACGTGCAGTTGATACGATATTATAGAGCCTGTGGTACACATCATGATGTCCTTGATATAGCGTTGCTGCTAACAAGGAAGATACTGAACCAAGGGTTCCTAGTGATGTAAGTTGGAATCATTACTTCGCAAGTTCACGGCCACTACCATGATAAGGTTAACTCACGGCCACTACCATGATAATGTTAACCGTTACTGAATATTTGTGTCATAAATGATCACTGATATGCTCCGTTTGACGTAATCACAATCCGGTCACTAGTGGAACAGGAACTGCTTACTATATTGAACCGGTCACTAGTGGAACAGGAACTGCTTACTATATTGAACCGGTCACTAGTGGAACAGGAACTGCTTACTATATTAAACCGGTCACTAGTGGAACAGGAACTGCTTACTATATTGGAATGTCTGTGTTCGCCCCTCTCTTTTTTACTGGGGTTCGTATTGTTCAATCTTTGCTTTGTTTTCAGAGTAGTATTTTGGAAATCATTTCATCCTTTTCTGTTGTTCATTGTATTATTTCTCCTTCTTCGGTTGACAGCCTCTGATTAACCCTTTGGTATCTTCAAGCTTTTTTTTAAATCGGTGACCTCCATCTATATCATCATTGATAAGGTTGGTGGTGGTCGAATTCAAATAGTTTGACTTTTAAGAGATGTAAAATGCATAAACAATGCCATGGGAAAATATATTTATTGTTTTAAATCTGGTTGCCATAAAATTTTAACTGATTAATTGTTAAACAGAAACAACTTTTAAATAATTGCTTATAAAAAGAGTCAGATTATTTAAAAATAAGTGCTTGTTAACTTAGAAGCTATATATCTTGCCTGCATCATCACCCATTTCCTGAGAGTATTAACGAGCTCGAAAACTGAATAATTGACAAAATACTGTTAAGAATCTCGGTCTGTTAATTATTGCTTGTATTAAATCAAATAACGTTGCTACAATTAATAACGGTAATAAACCATTGTTTTGTATTGATTGTATAATTTTTCCCGAGAAATAAATGTTTCTGTTTATTAGAAATATTGTATTTTTACTGATGGATCTTATCGTGTTACATAATGCATGTCTGTATTGTTGATAGTTCTGCTGAAGTTTAATAGTCTGCATGTACGTTAGGTTGACAATCAAAGATTACTGTCTACATCGACGTACATTTTTTGTACTTGTATAATTTACTTATGGTGTATATAGATATTATATGACAAAAGACATGGTCTATTTTCATCGCAAAACATCTATCAAATCTCATTATCTTTTTCATCGAGAGAAAGTGTCTAATATGATGATCACAAATACGGCATAACTTGTGAAATATATTATGTTGCTCGTGTCACTGGATTTTCCATTCTTGATTGCACATTCGGTTTGTCTAACGTCGATTTATTATATACTAATATATGCATTCTATGTATGATATGAGTAATGGAGACGGTTCTCATAGCGCAATCCACAGAGCTATCGCGTCCTAAGGTGGTAGGTAGAGGTGTCTTATCTATGAGATGTTGTCTAGTTGTAATACGAGTCTGGCTACGGACCATAGTGAGTTCCATGTTTGAAGACTGACATGTTTTTGCATTCTTAAGGTCACCCTTTGTATATTTTGTAAAAGGGAAGGCTTGTTGGAATTTCTTGCTCACCCCCTACACAATTCTTCCCTATTTTTACAGTGGTTGTGGCATCGGATATGTAATGATTATCGTGATCACCTCGAGTACGGTATAACGTAGGTTCGGGACACGATCGGGTCAAACCAGACTGCAATAATAGTATTTGCTACTTCTCCGCTAAGCACACACAATTACAGGGTAGAGTAAGACCGGTTGGCTGGGAATCAAGAAAATGTGTCAGGGTGATGCAATCTGTCTATCCACGCGTAGTTGTTTCAATGAGCTAGTACTTCAATTTCAGAGTGTTGGTCGAGTACTAGGTGGAAATCTTCATCACCATGTCATGGTCGAGTACTAGGTGGAAATCTTCATCACCATGTCTTGGTCGAGTACTAGGTGGAAATCTTCATCACCATATCATGGTCGAGTACTAGGTGGAAATCTTCATCACCATGTCATGGTCGAGTACTAGGTGGAAATCTTCATCACCATGTCATGGTCGAATACTAGGTGGAAATCTTCATCACCATGTCATGGTCGAGTACTACGTG
>MJUT01054249.1:53992-71217 GCA_002080005.1 Gigantidas platifrons | reverse complement strand
ACCTTTAGCATGTGTTACAATGTTTAATAAGACACCCACCTTTAGCATGTGTTACAATGTTTAATAAGACACCCACCTTTAGCTTGTGTTACAATGTTTAATAAGACACCCACCTTTAGCATGTGTTACAATGTTTAATAAGACACCCACCTTTAGCATGTGTTACAATGTTTAATAAGACACCCACCTTTAGCATGTGTTACAATGTTTAATAAGACACCCACCTTTAGCATGCGTTACAATGTTTAATAAGACACCAACCTTTAGCATGTGTTACAATGTTTAATAAGACACCCACCTTTAGCATGTGTTACAATGTTTAATAAGACACCCACCTTTAGCATGTGTTACAATGTTTAATAAGACACCCACCTTTAGCATGTGTTACAATGTTTAATAAGACACCCACCTTTAGCATGTGTTACAATGTTTAATAAGACACCCACCTTTAGCATGTGTTACAATGTTTAATAAGACACCCACCTTTAGCATGTGTTACAATGTTTAATAAGACACCCACCTTTAGCATGTGTTACAATGTTTAACATGACGAGAACACCTGATAAAATCATACAAACAAATCAAATTCTTCAAGACTCTGTTTCGCTGTTAGTTTCCCAGCTACAATGGTGATAAACAATATTGCGCAATAATTGCAGTAATGTATTTGTTTCATGCAGAACATAACAATTCAACACATAAATCAAATTTTATTTGACAAGAGCACTATCAACTTATTGATGTTAAATATGCTTGGCAGTTGAACATGATAAATACAATAAGTGACATAACTTTATGTGTTGTGGTAAAAGAAATTATGCAATGTAATTATATATCTACTGACTTGCCGTCATATATTTTAATGGCAATGTCTTTAAGATGTTTGAATGTCTAGAAGATAAAACAATGTTGGTGTCATTAGGGAGTGTGATAATTTAGCTAGTGTAAAAAAATGTTCGTCTTAAATAACCACTATTCATTCGTCAAGGGGATAGACATGAAATCCGTAAGACAGGTAGTCCGAAGTCCGAAAGTTCAAACATATATTGAAAACATATTATTCTACTTGAAAATAATAATTGAAGACTTAACTGTTCGAGAGGTTATTGATCTGAATTACCAGTCTGGAAGCCCATATGTCAGATAAGAATAACCATTAAAACTTCAAAATAAAATATTAAGTCTTCCGTGTAACTTTGACATTTTCTCCCGCGATATCACGGTTCTTCGTATTCTCTTTTATAAATTCTATATTAATGGGTCGTTACCGTGTAAGAAGAATGGTATTCGACGTCCACGATAATCACTATGGTTAGCGATCAGGCTTTCTTTATTAAAACTTGACAGCATCGCATATATCCTCTATCTGTTACCTCATGGCTCTGTAGATTGAGCCCATGGAACCGTGGACAGTACCCGGTAGTTGGACATCACTACACATTTGATATACCAGGTATCAATAAAAACATGAATAGCAACAACTAATAGACTAAGTATGTCTGTCTTATGGGTAGTGAGATTAATGGATCATCGGATTATTGGGATTTTGTATCAAAGTAACTTCAAAGTGAATGGTATTCGAAATAGACCGGCGAAGTTATCCTGGTGTGTAGTGTTCTCTGGAACCCTTCACCATTACACATAGTCTCACAGATATAACTTATGGCTGCCAATGCGTTGACAGTTAAACGAAGCAAGCACAACTAAATTTTTTGGAAACTTATTAGTTATTCATGCCTTCATAATAAACTTTAATGATATTGCCTTCACAATAAACGTTTCAAGGAAATGTCTAGGCTGTATACGTTGCTGATAACACTTTAATGATTATACAACCAGACAAACTGTTTTAGGTAACGATATATCAATGCGGTCACAATTGTAAGGAAGACGAGATGATACATTTACACGTAATGCATTTTCTTACGTTGAGAAATTCGTTTGATATATTAACTGCATAGGTTGTGTAATGGTTCGGTATATCATGAGTTCGAGGATCGACACCCGAATTAAAAAAAAATGACTATAAAACTGATATTAAATGCTTCAGTTCTAACGACACATCAGTCAGGATATTGTGTCCAAGTTGAGCGAAATGTCTATTGACGAACTGATCACATTTATTTAAACAACAATATATCAATAACTTGATACAAATTGACGTTGGAATACTATAGAAGCAATTGTCACAGGAAACCCGCAAGAATGAGAAGACAATTATCATGGTATGTATGGTGTGATGAAGGATAAGTGTTTAAATATACGAATCATAGTTATTTATATTGTAGTATGGGGGACACAAGCCCCCTAAATATGTCACCTTTACTTACCTATGATTATATTATATGTCCATTTTATAGAAACCCTCGTGTGATTATTCAAAATGTTAACATATCACTTCAGGATTGACACTTCTCCTGTCAATGAAGCGCACAACTATTCAACGAGCCCCACTATTGGAAACAATTTTCGCTCGGCATGAAAAATCATGATGTGAAATATTAAAATAAATAACAGTTTGAATTGTACTTAATAATGTAAACATTTATTTGTGAATATTGGATACAATTTGTATAGGGTTGTAGAAGCGTTGATCGTGGTATATTTTTATATGAAGCGGTAAAGTTTCTTCGATCACCGCTTTAACACGCCAATAAAAGTGCAAACTGTTTCGATAGTTTTATCTTTTGCTCTCGTGATAATCAACAGTACATATTGTTTTTATACTTATTAACAGTAATATTACGACACAACACAAACAACTCATTTGCCTGCACATAGAAATTATAATGATAGAAACAAATAACACATCTTGATCTTTGGATTTAGACCGACACAGTAATGATTGAGTGATTGCCTTTGAACGACAAGTGATCAGTATTTCAGCTCTACTCATGATGAAAACATGTTTACAAACAATAAATCATTATGATATAAAGGGTAGAATGGAAGGGGGTGTTAACTAATAAAATGGTTTGTACAAGAGAAAGGGGAATTAAAGGACAGAATATGGTCAAATATTGCCTCGACCGGATCATGGGGGGTACTGCTATTAGATAGTTACGTTCACATCAATTGATTTAGAGATTTTAACACCATGAGGTACCACAGTACGCTTTGATGTGAAGTCGTAGGATGTAAAGAGGTAGGAAAGGTGTTAAAATCTTCATATTACGGATATGAACGTAGATAACGAATTTGTCCCCAGTCTTAGTCTTCAACCGGACGATTTTGGGTGGTCAAAGGAAACAAATGCATAACATAAAATTAACGTGCTTAGAATCTGAGTAATATGTTTTGTTAGAAATTTTGACAAAAGAATGTTTTTGGCGAAGTGCAGGATATCTACTACCTTCGGTCGAACCCTACAACTATTCAAATATAAGACGTTTCACTTTAAGAAGACATACACAATCGGACCAAACGGTTTTGCAACTCAACGTTACGCCCTGAAAGGTAATATATGATGTGACGCTGACGTGATTAATTAGAATATAAAATAAGTCAGGAATGTCATTCATAAAACTATTGACAATCCAAATATTTCCATCAAACAGCTCAGTATAAGTGAATATCTATAGACAGATATGTTCTTTATTCATTGATCTCAGGTTCAACTCCGCCAAGGTTAACATAACTGGCCTTATCACTCCGCCAAGGTTAACATAACTGGCCTTATCACTCCGCCAAGGTTAACATAACTGGCCTTATCACTGCAACTAAATATTGTCTTGAAAGTTTCCGTAAGCATCCATATATCCAGCTTGTTGCTTTATATGGTCAGAGTAGAACATGTTAGTATTTACTCCAAATGTAGTTGTGTCATTTACACCGCCCTACTATTTTCTTATGACGACATTAAAATCTTCACGTGATCAAACACCATAACCTTGTACTTTTAGTTATATTTGTAAACATTGCGTGTTTCCAACTTTTACAATTCTCATTATCAAAAGTGTTACATGCACTTTTCATTCAGATAATGACGTTTTACTATTTAATTTTTATATTTCTTGTATTTAAATGTTGATTTCCGCGATTACCCCTTAAATGTTCTACAAATGGAAGTAGTGCATGATGGCAAACAAACTTTAATTTACCTCATTTAAATGTACTCTTGACAAGGAAACAAGACTTTTCTACAGATTCATCGTGTTAAATCATGATCCATCGTCACATTAATTCTTTGTTCATCCGGACGAATGTAAATACGATTTTTTATGCAAATTCAATGATTGTTACATGAGTTAGCAATCATAAATGTCTGTCGCGTATTGATTTTGTAATGGATTGTATTTTTACAGAGATGAACTATTTTGTGTTCTGTGAGGCATCTCCAATCAAAACATATTCGATCGGGATACTTTATTTCTATACAATATTACTGGCCATTACCCTGTATTACTTGTCTTCTATAGGTACACTGTAGACTCTTTAGTTATTGAACACTGCGTTAGTATGAGACATCGTTGCCGCGATCATATGCTTGTTCCAGTTCCGTGTAACTAGATGTTATCAAAACATCTTTATATGATAACGGGTGTCAGTGTCTTGTTTGTGAGTGTTTTTATCTCTGGTTTCATCTGTCTATGAAACTGACCATCACTATATACAATAGCTGAAATATTGTTGAAACCGGTGATAATACATCCACACAAGAAATGTATTAATCCTGAATAAATAAATTTGTAGCAAATGCTTGGATTTGATTGGTTAGAATTTTTTATCCATCATGTCATAGATAAAATTTTTAACCGGAAGTCACATGTTGGGGGTCTCAATTGGGAAAATTTAGATTATGATGCCTTATTAAGCTATAGTATAGAAACAATAATTGTGATTTGTATGGTGCTAGATACACCGAATAGCACATTCTCTTAGTGATTAATGGTTTGTGCTTAGCAGATAACCTTCAGATACACATTTTGATTTTAGCCGACGGAGATCGTGCACGTGATCGTCGTGCACTCGAGGCGAACAGACAAATCGGATTCGGTTTAATCTAAATATACAACTATGGTCGTTAGAACGCCCGAGCATTTCCGGCAAAGATTAAGCTATACCAACCAAAAATATTGGGTCATTCAAAAATGCAAAGATAAAGTTATCGCTGTGTCGTTTTGCACGAATTAACCCTTTGACAACATTATGTAATAAATCTTGGCAGTGACTAGTTGCATGTGGATGGTTTCCTCCTGGTAGTCCGGTTTCCTCAACCAATAAAACCGACTGCCACGATATAAATGTCATTTGTCCAGCCAACTCAGCCCATTGTAACCTGTAAGTATACAATTTGGAAAACAAATGTAGAAATGATAGAAATACTACACAATTCCAAAAGATCAGATAAAGACAGGAACGACACAAAACTATTCTGATATCAAATATTTAAAAATATATTACATTGTCATAATTGTATCGAAAAAAAAAGGGTGTATACTATCTAATTAGTGTATGTACAACCTTTTCTCATAGGAGTGTTACTTGGTTGTGTCTGACGACATTTTACAGACACATGACGGTCCCCTAGGAAATCCAATATAAGGGGTGTTCACTAGTTGTGTGTGATGAGAAATTTTACACATAGAGCAGCACCAAAGGCATGTAATGATATAGAAAAGGCCCTAGATTATGCGCCTCTGGTACAACCCTCTGAAATTCGTCCTATGAGCTCTGGTCTCCTAATTCTCGTGTTTATTTGTGTCAATCAACTAATTCGTTCATGTGTATACCCCAGTATTATCTATCGTTTATTTGCTTGTTGATTTATTGTTAGGAAAATTGTTTCCGTGTCATGAATATATCAGTAATACTGCTCACCTGACGTTACAAACTAATGCAAACATGGCATAGGAAGTCAAGTCCTCAAGGTTATGTTCAAATACATTTCCTTGTCTTATGTCATTCTATAACAACAAATCAAATCAAAGGGTAATAAACGTGATGGATCTTCAAACTTATTTCCCAAATCAGCGCATGCGTACTGTAACAACTGCACAGCGTTATTTTCCCTGCAGTACTGTAACAACTGCACAGCGTTATTTTCCCTTCTGCATTCTGTGCAAAATAATGAGAACCGATAGAAATAAATAAATTTGTTATCCGTAAAATATAAAAACAATTTATATAGACATTATGCATACATTGTCGGGAAATATAAAGACGCTGCGCACAGTATTGGCGCACTCTATGAAATGTACGTAATTTTCCTCGTAAAATGTATTATAATTTTGAAATAAATGCATACTGATAATACATGTTGTATCTTATAGGACAGGGTTACATAATTATACCTTTTTAAATGATAATACAATTAGATTAAATTAAATCAAAACCCGTACAAAGTAATCTCCGGCAAAAAGATTGCGTGCAACTTGTAACATGGAAAACGTGGACTATCTAGTAATTTGAATCGGAAAATCTTATTTTTGTGCGGAAATTTGCAGAAATTGCAATGTGCAATCTCCGCACAATTCGCTCTGACGTCTTACTACGTTTTCTGCAGTTTTTTTTCAAATATGGCAGCTAGCGGATGAAGCGAAATGTTCCAAAAATGTTGTAACAAGACATTATTAAACGGAAAAATACATTCACAATGTATTCTTTGGTAAGAAAATTTAAATAATGTAGCAACAATTAAAAAAAAATCATATATTCAAAATGTGCTTTTAATAGCGTTTAAAAAAAATGGTTTGAAAGTGAAATTTTCATGGAGAATTTTTACTTTTTGCTTGTCTAGTCCGTTTTGTTACCGTGTGCTAAATGCGCGCAAATGATTGGTTTTCTAAAATATGTCGCAAATTCGAACTTTAATGTAAATAAATTATGTATATCATTCTTTGAATAATATATTCTTTTCGAAATGTGCATTTGATAGAGTTTCTCAAAGAAAAAGAATTTTTAATAAATAATAACAGACAAAGAAATGAAAAGAAAATCGAAATGTCTAGTCTGTTTTGTTACCCGGCAATCTTGTAACGTTTTTCCGTGATTTTCAACGTTACGGTTTTTTTTATCGTTAAAATAAGAAGTTTCCAGTGGTACAATCCTAGTTGTAAAAGCTGATGACAATGATTACCCGTATTATCTAGTGAGAGCAAGCAAACACCCCACCGTTCTACGAAAAACTGCTACCGACAAATGGGGTGTATCCTATCATCAGGGTACCAAGGTTATACACGGTTATTACTTGACACTATAGATTACAACCCTTTAAAACTAAAGTTACTTAAACAAATCCCAGCAATTGTACCAGCACTTTCAATCATATACATTTGTTCAGAGGTCGGTATTGACGATAATGGAGTGGTCAATTTGAATGAGTCATTGCATGGTCGAATTCTGCGATGCTTAGAATAGTTCACGATTAAAATGTAATGTTGACGATGTTCTTTTTTATATCCTTTCATTTATATTGAACTTCAAACTTTAAATTAGCACACTAAGGAAACTTAACACATAAAAAAAATTCAAGAGTGAAAACAAATATGCAAACATTAACACTTGCAATATCGAATACTTGACGTTCTGGCGATGTATAGTATTTAACGTTACAAACGTTGTCCCAATACTGTGCGCAACGTCAAAATGTATTGAGAAACAAGTAGGAAAGGCGAGACTTTGACGAACTTTTCTGTCCTGTTTCACATAAAGATCAAATTAACTTTAAATCGTCTGACAATGTACGTATACTGTTTTTATTCTGCAATGTTCTCATCGTATTTAATGGTGTCTTCAAAGAAGTCCGCGCCCTATGTTGTCTGACAATGTACGTATACTGTTTTTATTCTGCAATGTTCTCATCGTATTTAATGGTGTCTTCAAAGAAGTCCGCGCCCTATGCTGTCTGACAATGTACGTATACTGTTTTTATTCTGCAATGTTCTCATCGTATTTAATGGTGTCTTCAAAGAAGTCCGCGCCCTATGCTGTCTGACAATGTACGTATACTGTTTTTATTCTGCAATGTTCTCATCGTATTTAATGGTGTCTTCAAAGAAGTCCGCGCCCTATGCTCTCTGACAATGTACGTATACTGTTTTTATTCTGCAATGTTCTCATTGTATTTAATGGTGTCTTCAAAGAAGTCCGCGCCCTATGCTGTTACCGTGTCTTACCGTGACTCAACATGAACTAAGTACTAGAAAGGCATATATCATGATCAGTGATAGTATATAGCAACACAAAAGAATAAGTTCTCCAGTCAATGTAATTAGACTCTTCAAATAGAACCAGTGCAGGATAAATGAGACTACTTATACAGTAGCAATATAAACGTCCTGAAAAAGTAACTGTTTTGGTTAAAGATTATATACGAAAGATAATATCCTTTAATAATTATATAATAACATATATTAAGTTACATCAATAGTCAATCCTCACTGTCTGTCCAGTATTGATTTCTTAATGGAATGTCTTAAGAACATACTATAATGGACTGTCACTCCAGTATATATGGGCAATGTTAATTAAAGCAGAGATTTTTTTGTCATTTGTTATAAGATTTATGACATTAAACATGGTCATTTAATGGGGGTTAAAAGTGTAGTAGAAATTAGACACGACTGTAAGTATGACATCTTTCTATCAATAGTTTCTAATCTGTTTTACGTGATTGACAACTGAAATATGAGCCTTAATTCGTACTGTTTTATTCTTTTAATGAGGTAATAGTGTTGGTGTATCTGTACTACGTTACATATTAGAAGAAAATGATCAGTTTTACAATATTATACAATTACGGACCTCTGTGTAGGGAAACATTCAGATTTGTCAACCTGAGGGGGAAAACAACCCCCGGAGAGTTAACAAATATGGATGTTTCCCTACACAGAGGGTCGTAATTGTTTTATTATATTTTTGCCAATGTTTTATATGTTATCTCCCTTTTGGGGGAAAATTGGGTTGTTCGGCGGGGAACAAAAGGGTTGTTTCCTGGCAGCGTAAATTTTGGCAAAACATCTCAATTATTTTATTATCACATGACTAATTTAATCCAATCAAAATCTATCAAATAGATTACAATATAATAATATGCATTGTTAAATAGTCGGAAGATATCAAAGCCGTCCACTGCTCTTCAGCCCCCTACCAAACATTTCTTGTTAATGAAAAACAAAGTTCAAACAAAATGGTCAACAATTGCAACAATACCAACAAAACGAACAACAATGTTGTTTATAGATGGTATACTCCATCATTTCTAACCAGCTACCATTGATAAAGTTGGCCGAAAACAAATTTTAACGAAAAACGAAAAACATAGCCGTGGTTTTAGTTAGATTTAATGTATGTCATTATATAATTATATTTCATCCGTTACATCTTAAATTGTGGTGATTACATCTATTAAACAGAAGAGTGCATACATTTTTTTATGTATCTCAGAAAAGAAATGCAGGGTGTGACTGAGGATCTCGACAGTCGGCACCGTTGCACACTAACATTAGTTAGTAGATGTGCGAGACCAAATTAAAATGAAACTCAATTCGAATTCAAGAGCGATATAAAAGTCCTTGCAAGTGGCAAATATGCATCAGTATTTAATAACAGTGTATAAGACGTAGGTAATGATGGTCCATTACATGGCTGGCTGATCCTATCAATAGTCTTGCCTTGCTCTTGTGGAGATTCAATCATCAGTCCATAAGTCCATCACCAAAACAAACATGCTTACCTTCTTGACATGACTATCAGTGACATATTTCCCGCTTGAACTGAAGACAACAATAATAACTCCAAAATTAAATGAGTAACATGGCGGGTGACTTATAAGAGGCATGAACTGCATACCCTTCATGAGTACCTGGTTTCACTCCCGGTTGTTGGTGGGTGTCTGTGTTGTTTATCTTTTGTTTATTTTTCTGTATTGTGCTTTTTGTTTTGTTTGTCTTCATCCTGTGTCATGTATACCCGATGTTGCCAGTTTCTCTGAATTGTCTATTCTGGATTTCCCCTTCGGTTTTCTCTAACGTTTATCTAAATGATACACGAATATAGCAGATCGTTTTCATTTAGAGGTTGTTTATATTTAACCCGCGAGTCTTGGCTATAAAGGAAAGAGAAAATGCATGATCAACATTATTTTACATACAATATTTGTTGATATATTGGTAAGAGTCTTTGTCATTTTACTACAAGGAAGACAAAGTTAATTGTTATGGGTAGTTCTATAGTTCGAAAAGTGAATTATTCTGATAATGCTTTCTCAACTATGATCTGAAACGTCCAACCCTATGCCTAGCAATATTTTATAAACATGATGAAATTTTTCATAATTATTTTTCAATTTAAAAAAAGTATAACAAAAATGTTTCCTTTGCACTTGCTGTATAACTTGTAATCTAGAAATGTCACGCCAGATGAGGAAACTAATATACTTTTAAATTAATGACCAATGTACTAGTCCTTTCATACTGTATGTCTTCTTTCTGAATTATATAATTAAATTCATCTTCACGAAGGAGAAAATTGTCATGTTGTCGCGTCAAATCAATACATATAACAAAGTTGATACAAATATCCATTATCAAAAATAAAATGCTTCTATGATTTTCAATCTTGTTGGTAATAACAAATGGCCTTTTTTACCACGTCGTCTTCGCCCACATGTTACAGAAGAATTATTGATAACTAAATGATGACAGTAAAATGAATCTAGAAAGTTTTTACATCAAGACAGACTGGTGATCCTCGTAATATAGAAATAGAACCAAGATTATTTGCAAAGGAGTACATCTACTACCCCTCCAAAAATACGCCAGCTACCTGTGCGGGACACATGAACTACGCTACTTGCCCTTTACTACAAAACATGAATGAGTTTGTCACGTATTGTGAATGTCACACACACTCTTTGACATTAAAAGACAATTTTCAACAGCTCGTAATGAACAACAATTTGTGAGGAGTAGACACGTGCGTGTGACCTATTGAAAAGCAATTTTTATCCGACCCAATTCATTATATTCTCTTTTCCATGAGACATATAGAATCTAACACCGGCAAAAGTTTTGCACTTTTTGCCGGTGTTTGATTTTATTTCTCACTTTTATCAGCTGTTACCTAATTGTTTTGTTTACATTCCAGATCGAGCGTTTTCCCACAAATTTTGTTTCCATTGCTGAAGTAAATATTCAATTTATTCATATGCATCCGTTTCTTGGCAGTATTTTAAATGTATTTAATAAATATATGATAAATGTATCTCAACACTACACCTGTGGCTGTGAAAAAATATTTGAATTTGGTCAAAGGGAGGTACGTTAGTTATTAACAAGGAAGAGCACTCTATTATTTACTCAAAGTAAACAAACATTGACTTGAAAGTCATACACCGTGAAACATGAAAGGTGCACGATAGTTAAATTATTAGCTAGCAGAATAGTATACATACATTAATTTAAAAATACTTATGTAATAGAATCGTGGTTTTATTGGTGAAGCATGGAGAACTGGGGGCAGTTGACATAAACTGTACAACATGTACATGTATTTGCCGGTAAAACGCACGTGATTTTTTTTGTCTTGCACTAGTGCAAGATAAGACAATCTCACATCGCTAAAAATAGGAACGGGTCTGTCTCAAAAGTGAGAAAATCTAAACTTCAGCCTATAGGCCCGATAATACCAAGTTACGTATATCTAGTCCCTGCCAATGACAAGGCTCCTGTAACCGCCAACATCTCTAGACAAAATTTCATAGACCTTTGTCTCGGGGCATATGTCGTATTATTCAATTACTACATGTACCTTATTCATTCAACGCATATTTTCTGTCTTGAGTACGTTTTTCTAAAGACACAGAAGCAAATTAAAGAATTTCAAGTATTACGGGTTTGCTTTAAAATACATAAAATGTCATAGATATTTTTTTTTTTATTTTTTTTTTTATAATAGTTTGTACCGTTCCATATATACAGCACGTTTACGTTAGAAGATTGCTTTAATTCAATGTATTTAGCAGACGTTATTTAATTCACCTTTCATTTCACCATAATTTAATATTACAATAGCAAGAAATTTGCAATTTCTCTCATTGTTTCATATCAACAAAATACAAATGCTTGAAAAAATATTTATATAGTATTTGATTTGCTGCAAACTAAACACGGGAATGATTTTGAAATCAAATTTTTACTTACCAAACGATTTCTGACGATGAAGAATTGCATTACTTTGGCATAAGATATATAACTTACCCCGCCTGCTAACCCCCAGTCATAGAAATAACATCCTCTTTCACCGCTGTGGGATATAATCATTATAAAGGGCATCATCTTGTATTGTTTACCAACTCCAATACACTCGGCATTATTACGTAACACTGATGGCCGTTGTAATTCTAAAATTGCCGACAATTTCAAGAGAACGCTCGTTTTCCAGTTGATCACATTATTTGTCGTTCAATACACAGGTATATTATTTCAAATGTGTTATGGAGAAATGCTTTTAAATATTAAGTGTGACTTACTTGCAACACTACATGTATTTCTATTATATCTATTGTAGACATTTTATTTTGAGGCATATCCGGTGAAAATCACAGACCTTCCACATGTATCTCCACGAAACATGGGGTGTGTGTTGACAAAATGTTAGAGTAGTTTTAACCAGTACATCGGGGCGATATGCAAGGCATTTCAAATAGTCGGTGCATAATTTAACGTTGTGTGTTATATGCCTTGGGTTCCATAACTTACACGTAACAGTGCCCATAGAATGTACACATGTTTGTCCTATACACTGGCAAGACAGTAGTTCTATTAAATTTTTTTTTTTAATCACGGGCAAATATTGAAGAAATTATTTGATAGAAAATTAACACTAAATTGTGACTCTTGTTTCATAATGTATTAAAATAGGAATACACGATTCCGCTAAGAGAGGGCTAGAGTTATTTTATTTAACGCCACTTCTAACAATATTTCAGCTATATCGTGGCGGTTTCCTCTAAAAGGAAGAAAAAAACATGTGTCACACATTATTTCTGTTCAATCTTTCTATTTGATACTGTTTTCGATTAAGTGCAGGAAATGTCAAATGAAAAGCATTGCAGATTAATAAATCAATTGGAAATTAGAAATGTAGAAATTTAAAACCACCTTAAAGAAAGCTACTCCTTAAATTTTGAATTACGCTATCTTGTTTCTATTTTGTCTATATGCATATATTGTAAAAAGACGGTTAAACAGTTATGGTCAACAATTCCACCACTATGAAAACAAAACGAACAATCAGCCCTTATCTTGACTGAATTCACTGAACACAAAAAAATGTTCACCAGTGATGGTAAAGAAATCCACCAATATCAACAAAGAGAAAAGCCACGTCTCATCTTAACTCACTGAGCACAAAAATAACCACGAGATATGCCATTAAACATACAGGTTCTGGTTTGGGACAGACACAAAAAGTTGACTGGGTTAAATGGGTAATTTGGATCACAGCCTTACCATATCGGTATATGCCTATATTAATTGATCTCCGATACTTTACTATATTGTATCCTACACGTTCAATCAATATTAATATTATCATCAATTTTCACGATAATTTTCTAACGTATTGCAGTTTCCGAACGCCTTATTTCCTCTTTTATATACATCTCACGAATTGCATATCATTTAAATCCCTTGTAAATAAGATCAAATAAGAAGCGGTGATAGAAATCGTTTCCATAGAGAATGCTTAATTAACTTTTGTCATTAACATATTTAAGGTTTATAAATGTTAAGCTTAATACAAAACATCGATTTTCATCCAAAATAGGCACACCAAAGTTTGCCATTTTATTTCCATAATAAAACCCTATTGCATCTCATTAACTTTATATTCACTTACATTCTTACTTAAATTCGTTTTTGGTAAACTAAAACTAAGTTTATGTTTAGAAAAAAATGAAAAACCTCTACGAGGATGACTTAACTTTCATGTCATCAATCAGCCTATAACTTACAAACAAAAGTTATTCCAAGTATCCTGGACTTAATGAACCTCTTTCAATATACTTTGCACTTGATAACGTTGTTAGTCAATCCTCACATTAAACATTAAATAATTCAGCACGCGTTGAATGGCATTTTATTTATTATTTGTCGAAGGAACTTCTTTGGCACAGAACAATAAAATAAACATGCCAACAATAAATAAATATAGTAGAATGTTTCACGAGATTTCACGTGATTCTAAGTACCAATATAAATATATATCAGCATTGTTAATACATACAAACAAACAAGCAATCAAAGGAAACCGAACATTGCTTAATTTTTCATTTTAATAACAAATGAAATGACAAATAGTAATAATTCATATCCTTAGAACTCCTTTACTGGTTTATTAAAACACAGCCATTATTAAAGACTGAAAGAGTGTTCTCTTGTAAAGTCAATTTATGATAAAGGTATATAACTCCTGGTTCACATTTGTAAATCAGCTGATTATTTGACAAATAGACAGACTAGCAAAGAACATGATTATAATGGAGGTCACAATAATATTTGAAAAACCTTTATTATAAAAAGGAATTCGAACCCAAAAACAGGAATGTCAATCAAATAAATCATCGTTGATATAAAAACAGGAATGTCAATCAAATAAATCATCGTTGATATAAAAACAGGAATGTCAATCAAATAAATCATCGTTGATATACAGTGGACATGTGAAAAATAATTGACTGCCCAGCAATTCTACTACTAATACAATAAATGTTGATGAATTACTTTTTATTCCCCAAAATAGGTTTCATTTCTGCCAGATTTCATCTTACAAGCAGTAAGTATACATCATCAGTGTTAATTACGACAAGCATGCTTTACGAGACGTACAGAGCAAACATAGGCCATTGAAAGTGCTGAAAAATATTTTGTGGAAATTTATAACTTCCTCGAGAGTTATATCTGTAATAATTATTCCACATAAAACTTTTGGTTCGTGAAAGAGTTTGTTACAATGATGGTATGCATTTATGCCACGCCAGGCCTTATTTACAGGCTTTATGATCTAACTGTATAATCATGTTGACGCTTCGCCATTTAACAAGATTCACAGTCAGTATATATTTCCTCCACAATATTCCAGCTTGATACATCAGATATGTAAGAACTAAAATATAGAATCGGTGGCGTTCTCTCTTTGAGTGTGGATGATCGTTGATTTGAGACCCGATCTGGACGAAGCAAAGATTATAAAAAGTATATGTTGTTCTTCTCTGCCAAGCACGCAGCATTAAGGAGACTGGTTTGCTCGGAATCAAGATAATGTGTACGAGTGGGATGACATGTCTATCCGAGGACTGTTGTTCCAGTGAGCCACCACTAGGAAAATACACCTAAGCCTGTTGGTCTAGTATAAATCTGACATATTCATCATCTCATAGAATATACTTTGTTCTCGGCATAATATAGCTGCAAAATTGTTCATTTGGAGTTAAAAACAATCAATCACTCAATGAAAATTAAAATATTACCTTACATTATCTTGCCGCAATTAAACAATAACAAACACAAACATAAAACAACATTATAAGAGCCTTAGAAAATTAGAATTGTAACTAAAACAGGAACAAGAACATACATCAAGATTATATCAATGAGGATATGACATCTTTTAAATTAACTTAGTGGGAGAGTCATTCCTCTTCTAATGCAATTGTTACAATAATATTTATGTATTTCATCGAGAAATACAATTATTGTCTATCTGACTAAGGCCGACATAAATAAATATTCCTTCTTGACGTTTGTAGATAACATTCACTTTATAAGGATGCTTAGTGTTAACAATACTGTAAACAGTGCTATTTCTATCCGTCCGGTTTTTGTTGTTAGAAGAAGCCGTGGTATCTTGTGAAAATCAGCAATGTTTTTACGTCAATTCCTAATTTTGATGATATAATCAGGTACACCGACATTCCCGAGTTATATCTGCGTTGATTGAATCATGTGCTCCTAGACATGGAGGGGGAGGGCAGTCGCACTCATAAACCTTAGTGTACACGTACACATGATGGGGATGTGAATATCGCTCCAAAACATTGTTGTTGATAAACACTAAACATGTCAACACATCTTCAGCTTCCCCGTTTATTTTTAGAAATATGACCCAGTTTTTCCTCTTCTGGGTACAAAACTCGGAAAGCCAACAGATGTGATATTAATCATGTTATACACCAATCAACAATAAAATACATGGTGCGTAAAATGGTAATATAAGTTGATTTTAATGCACATGTAATGCTACTTTCTACCCCTTTGATAGCTTCAAACTTGACTTAACTAAAACTCAAAAACTAAAATAATATTTATTACATATGTAATTGTAATAAGTATATGACAAAACTAAAACTATAACCAATCAATCCACATAATATCTTAATGTAAATACTGACAGTTCATTAGTTACAAGACAACACATCCTGAATATTACACACTTATAATTCAGATGAGAACTTCAACATGTTAATCTTGAAAGTACAAAGCAGTGTCTTTGTCATTGCGAAATTTTGTGAATGTCAAAACGTCTTCATTTAATTAACTTGGTGTGGAAGTCATCACTCAACTAATACAATCTTCTAACGATATGATTATAGCGACACTTGAGAATACATTTAATGTTATAGTACCCAATAATCGAGTCCTTTACAACGTGATGAGGTCCTGCTTATAAAGGTTTCCTCTTTGAATGGTCTTAATTATCACTTAATTGAAACTTGTCAAAGAAAATCAACATCGCTCACCAAAATAGAAATGGGTTTTTCTTTTGTCTATAGGAACTGAGGCGTTACATGGAATGGTTTAGTATAATGGCGGTTTTCGAATTACGCATAGCAAAACGTAAATTCGCTAACAAATATAAATAATAAACAATATATGACTCATAAAAAGTTATTCATTCTTTATAGAAAGTACTTAATATTGACTGATGAAGGTTCCAATTTCTCAACATAAAGAGCTGCCTACCATACCCCTAGATAGCGGATAGAGGATGTCCTCTCGATGGAAACCCATGGTCAGATATAATACGGAAAACATGGCTATACACCATAGTTAGTAATGTGTTTGAAAAAGCCACACAGCCTGCACGTCAGAGTCCTATTACGACGATTTCGAAAATAAGTAGACTCATCTTAGCCTCTACAATATGTAAGAAGAGTTTAAAGATACCAAAGGGAAATTCAGAATCCGTAAATCGAAGAAGAACAGACAGCACAATGGCCAAAA
>MJUT01054249.1:32581-49887 GCA_002080005.1 Gigantidas platifrons | reverse complement strand
GGGATAAAACAGGAAAAGTCAGACGATACCAAAGAGTCTGGGATAAAACAGGAAAAGGTAGACGATACAAAAGAGTCTGGGATAAAACAGGAAACGTCAGACGATACCAAAGAGTCCGGGATAAAACAGGAAACGTCAGACGATACCAAAGAGTCTGGGATAAAACAGGAAAAGTCAGACGATACCAAAGAGTCCGGGATAAAACAGGAAAAGTCAGACGATACCAAAGAGTCCGGGATAAAACAGGAAACGTCAGACGATACCAAAGAGTCCGGGATAAAACAGGAAAAGGTAGACGATACCAAAGAGTCCGGGATAAAACAGGAAAAGGTAGACGATACCAAAGAGTCTGGCATAAAACAGGAAAGGGTAGACGATACCAAAGAGTCCGGGATAAAACAGGAAACGTCAGACGATACCAAAGAATCTGGGATAAAACAGGAAAAGGCAGACGATACCACAGAGTCCGGGATAAAACAGGAACATTCAGACGATACCAAAGAGTCCGGGATAATCAGAAGTTATACATAGAAGCAGGACATACAATGAAATGGCCAAAACGATCAGGAAAACAAAGACAAACAATGACAGATAAAACAGAAAGTTCCACAATACGTAGAATGATCTAAGATCAAAATTGAAATGTGTTAATAACATTTTCACACGTAGTGATGGGACCTAGGATTATATAGTTTGATGTTTGACAGGTTTACTGCCAGTACAAGCATGTCAAAATAGGTTTAAACTATTTCATAAACGCGAACACAAATGTCAAACAGAATTACAAACAAATAAGCAATTTACGATAGTTCTTGTTGGGAAATATCCATGTTATATATCTATCCCATGGGGTACCCATCTTTAGAAAGTGTAATCATTGTTCGTTTTGTGCTGACAAGTTGAAAATAAGTATTTGATTTGTTGTCCATTATCACACGCGCTTCGGTTTAATGTTGAATTGTTTCCCAATATTAGATACAAATAGATTTTCTCCAGTAATGTAAATGCATCTCAAATCTGTCTGGGGTATCAACATTCTTAACAAGTTATTAAAAGGTACAATGAAGTGTTTCCTGTATTATGAACACCACCCATTGTATTATCGGGAAGGAGGTGTTACAAATACACCTCCTGTGTGGTAAAGCAAGATTAATTCAAATGCTGCAATATCATTCCTTTTTCTTTGTGGAGATCTTGAAAGAAAATAAAAGTTTGAATATACCAAATGGGTAATCAGAAACCGGAAATTGACAGATATAATTGCCAAAAGAAAAAGGACAAAGCAATGATCTAGATAACACTACACTGAAAACTAAAGATTGAGCAACTAACTTGAACTCTAGTAAAAACTGGAGATGAACTCAGGTGCTCCGGAATTGTAAAAAGTTCCTGTTTCCTTAGTGACACCCGTTGAAAAGACAGTTGATGATGAAAGGAAACTTCTGTCTGAACAAGATATCACAGCTTTCTCGCTTAGAAAATGGTTAGTGCATTATCAACCATTAATTGGCTAAATGTTGTGTATGGTATCAACACAAAAAAAGTTATATTTTAAGGCATATATTATGTGTCAAAATTAATACAACAACACGTAAATATGTTTAATGTAATTTACATCCCTAATTTCATTTTACCTCAAGATTGTTACAACAAATCATTTCCTTGACAGGTGGTGATCTTCCATCCACCATTGTATCAACATAACACCGAAACCATATATATCTACAAAGGCGAAGTCTCAAAACAATCTTCAGATGAACTACTGCATCCACATCAGCTATGAAAAGGGAAACGGAATGTAAAATATACAGATGAAATTCGATGATGTTTTGAAACTGGTCAATCGTGGTTTTAAGTGATCTGTAAATGGAATAATTGCAAATAATAGTTTATTAGATCGGCATTGTGATTGTCGGTCATTTTAATAATAATAATAATACTTTATTCCAAAAGCAATACAGCTTATAGGTATATAATACAAATTACAAACAATACATGATACATTATACAAAATATATAATTATAGGGGAGCATGATATCAATTTAGCAATTACGAATTTTTTCAGCCACATATAAATACTTTCCAAGATTGTTAAGTTCTTTAATATTTTGAACAGATTAATAACTGTGTTAGTTTAAAAGCAGATGGATAAAAGCGTTTTATATATTTTCTACGAATTTCCACATATCTACTACACTCTAAAATAAAGTGATACTCATCTTCTATATCATTGTTGTTACACATGTTACAAATTCTAGCATGTCTGTCTATATTATAGTATCTACCAGTTTCAATATTTAAACTATGTGCATGTAAGCGATATCTACTAATAAGTGGCTTAAACATATAATTAACTAGTCGACTTAAATAAAATTGCAGGTTATGGTCATCATATATATACTTATAGAAATGACATTTTTGGCGATTCTTCAAAAAAAGAAATTGCCTCATTTAAAAATGTATCTATAACTCGCTGCTTAATTTCTAACATAAATATATCTTCATTAACAACATTTTGTGACAGCCATACATGATTAAAACCATATTTACACATTATATCTCGTATTTTACACCCCCAGTTTAGTTTATCGTTTGGTTTAAAAGCACTAGACTCAAACATATCTTCATAACAATTTTTAAGTATACAATTTTCTGTTTTTAAAATTTTAAACCAATATTTTAACATTCTACAGTACCTGTTTATATACAATGGGAATCTCCCAAGTTCAAAATAAACCATATAATTTGACGTACTCCTTCTCACTTTCAGTACTCTTTTCAAAAATGATAAATGTAATGTCTCAATATCCACACCTTTATGGAAGCCCCACACTTCACATCCATAATTTACAATACTCCTTACATGTGTGTCAAAAAGTGAGAGCAAAGTCTCTGTATTAAAATAATCATCCTGAATTTTACTAAATAAACTAAATACAGCTTTTTTCCCTTGATTCGACAACATTTTCTGAGTATAAGTAAAAATACCGTTATAATTTAACAAAATACCAAGGTACATAAATTCATTACATATTTTAATGGATTCCCCATTAAGATACCATTTTTCTTCTGATTTGACATTACCTCGAATTCTAAAAATGACAACCTTTGTTTTCAACAAATTTACATGCAGGTTGTATTTATTTGAACATACATTTACAACATTAATCATATTTTGAAGTTCATGAACATTTTCAATGAACAAAACAGTATCATCAGCATACATTAGTAAGTACAGATTGAGCATTTTTAATTCGTATGATTGACATCCTTGTTTAATTAGTTCTATTTCAATATCATTGACATACATGGCATATACAAATGGTGATAATGACTCACCATGCATCAGTCCAATATTACAGCTAAAAAAATCTGAAAAATTACCATCATGCTTTACACTCGATTTTAACTTGGAGTACATAGATTTAATTAGATTTAAAATCTTTCCAGTTACACCACATGTAGCTAATTTTAACCATAATTTAAAGTGAGACACACTGTCAAAAGCCTTAACATAATCAATAAAGCAACAATATAACCTTTTACCCTGCTTTAATGATTTTGAAATTATGGAGTGAAGAGCAAAGATTGTGTCATGAGTGCCATAACCCGGTCTAAATCCAAACTGCGCATCAGCCAGGACACTGTTATCTTCGCTCCATTTCATAAGTCTTGTATTAATCGTTGATGTGAATAGTTTTCCGATATGCGAGACTAACGATATATCTCTGTAGTTTCCAGGGTCATCAACTGTTCACTTCTTAAATAACGGTACAATAACACTTTTCACCCATAATTCTGGGAAGCGACCAGTGCATAATATTACATTAAACAGTTTACACAATATTGGTATCAGGATTGTCTTTCCTTCTAAAATATATTCATTTAAAATATTGTCCACACCAGGCGACTTATTTCGATTCAAGCCTTTAATACCAGTTTCTATTTCATTTTCGGTAAAGGGTTTGTCTAATTCTTCAAACACACATTCCATAGTATCCGTTGTGTCTAACGTTATCATTTGAAATCAAATTTTTAAAATGATCTACAAATTGGTCCATTGAGATTTTAAATGACGTTCAATATAATTCGTAGTCTTAGTCATCCATCCTGGTAAATTAGTAAATACATAATCCTGTTGATCTGAAAACATATGTGTAGAAAGTTGCTCGAATATCTGTAAATGAGATGAGGAGACACCCAGCTGTGTTATAACCAGTTTACAAAAATTGTAACAGATCAGTTGCCTAATACATTTATTTTGATGGGTAGTTTTAACAGGAAAAATCAAATTAAGTAGTAACGGAGAAGTGAAAATTTAAATTACATTGGAAAAGCTTCAGACTTCCTGTCACAGGAATGTATGCATACATAATGGAGATTTGGAGCAATTATTTTCATCCTGGCAATAGTTGTTATACAGTTATTGATATCCTTCTATCATGCTTGACTTCTATTGGACATTACATGACGATATGTACTGATGTTATCATTTCATTTTTCTTGGAGGGAGGAGTGTGGTGTTATGGTGTGTAAAGCCACTTTTAACAATACTTCAGTTATATCGTGGCGTTCAGTTTTATTGGTGGAGGAAATCGGAATACTGGAAGAAAACCACCATCGTGCCACAATTCACTGACAAACTTTATCTCATAATGTTGTATTCAGTACACCTCGCCATGAGCGGGATTCGAACTCACAACTTTAGAGGTGATAGGCGCTGATTGCATAGAAGTTGCAAATCATAATATTTTTCTGTAATTCCTGAAAGTCTACTTTATTTCAAAGAAGAATGTCTTTTAAAAATTATTACATCATTTAATTTTAATTTTAACTAAAATATCACACCATGATATGGCTCAAATATGAATCCCAGAATGTATTTATAATAGAAATTTGATATTCACTTCAACTGTATTTTAGGGAGAAAACGCAAATACTATTAAAAGAAACTACAATTGTTAATTAAATTCGTGTTTTCAGTTTATAAAAGAAGACATGCAAAAGTTGTTTTTTTCCTTTAAAAATAGAACATGCGTTCCGCTATCTAATTCCGCACTAAATTCAAGTAAAAACAATTCAACACATTTACAAATTCATCCAATCAGATTCCCATCTACTATTAATACGTTCCTCTTTCTTGGGGGTCAAAATCTTCCCGATGCATTGTAAGCAAATAATTCTGCTATTGTAACCTAAAGTCTATTATTAGAATCGGTATCGTGTCATGTCGGTAGACCTTCCATTCACATTTGTGTGTCCCCATTGAGGAACATGCTTTTAGTGTCACTCATTTTTACGTGGTCTTAACATTATAAAAGTAAAATGGTAATTTTTAGTCTTATAGGTATACTAGTCGAAACAAATAGGGTTTTAAGCAGACTTACACTTTTCCAATATTGATCGTCTATTTGTAAAGTGTAGTATAACGATGCAATTATGTAAAATTGTCAGGAAATGACTGAAAATTAATTATAATACTTATCTGACCTAGGTGGTAACCATACCTCCTCTGAACTTTTGTTTTATTGTGGAACATTCACATCAGTGTGGTCCAGACTGCGAACGAACGATGTTATGCAATGCAGCAATTATCAAAATTTCAAAGTGACAATCGTTGATGCAGGTTAAAGTCATTCTAGCTAAGAAGAGTCTGTACATTGTCGGTCTGCTTTATAATAATAATTATGAAAAACATATATTCTGTTTGGTTTTTTTCAACTCATATTTCACAGATTTTATAAATACCTCATTTCGTACATCGAAATCTTTGGGTTAAGCAAGCTGTCTATACGATGACATGTGTCGTCTTTCCAGACAGTAGTTGTTGTAGATAATATATCTTGTGTATATATTTACCCCAGACCACCTTCATCTCGCATACAAAAAAAAACGGTTAAGACGATATGACATTATATTGCCGACATACAGAAATTGAAACTAGTAAATTCTTTGCATGGATTAATTGATCATAAATCCTCACGATAAAAACATTTCCAAACGCTCTTAAAGACTAGAAATGGTGTCTTATAGACGACAGATAAAGCTGTTAATAAACCCATGTATAAGAAGAAAATATAAACTGCACTTGAAATCAAGACATATTTGTGTCTGAAAGACGACGAATAGAGTCTTTAAGCCTATTTTGACACTTGATTACCATACATAAGACATTTGTCTAAGATAATATTTGTCAATATTGAACAATGATTAACCTTTTAACAACAACAGGATCAGTCTACGGTATATCGTGATGGAACGATATCATAAATATAAAGTGGAATAACAACAAGACTCCATCAAGAAAATTACATGTAAATGTCATCACTCAAAATTCATTTTGCGTAAATTAGAAATTTGAGAAGAGAAGATGAATGTTTATAGATGTAGATTGTTGTTACAATGTTTTATGTTGCATTGTGCAGTAGTTCAATATTACGAGATATGCTTCAACATATTTATTAATCAATCAATTTTACCCAAGGGTGACTTGGTTTACATAATTTTGATAATATATTAATCGTAATCAACTTAAAGCGGCATATATATATATATACACGTCAGGAAATGTAACCCAACAGTGTTATAAATTTTTCGTTTCATTCGACGGGATTTGAACTCCATTGATATCAACACCGATCGCTTATCCTTATGTCCAGCGTCCTAGACCAATCGGTCACATCCGCTATATAAAAATATAGCTTCAATAGTCGAAGTGTTATATATATTTGACCTCTGAACTATTCCTGTTTCGACTAACACGTGTTACATCAGTTCTTATTTCCTTACATGTTTGTATTATGTAGTGGCTTTGAATTACTGTTAAAACTACTTTTACTAAATATTTCAGACAAAATACAAATTCTTCCTACAAAACGTTTACATGTATACTTGTTCATGTATACATATACATGTATTTATGTATTACGTAATGTATGCTGGAGAGCTACCGATGGTACAGAAATATGAAGCAGTGTTTCTGCTACGACGGATCTGGTAAGATCGTTTGTTGACTGTGCGAGACTTCATAAAGACCCAAATAATCATAAGAACGGGAGGTCGATTATTTCCGTGGTGCTTCGAGAATCACTCACTCCTTGACTGTACAAATAAAAGATAACAAGTTGTGTGTCGGATTCTTTCTCCACAGTAAACACACGTCTGTTTTTTGAGTAGCTGTGTCCTTTAACGGAGGAACGTCAATCTGTTTCGACATGTCTTGTACCGCGTACACACCGGAATTCCATCGATTTTTGATGTAGTTTGGTGGAATGTGCAAAATTCATGTTATGAACATCAGATAAAACAAGATGAACAAAACCACACACAAGATAGTTTGAAGCATGTAATGTTAGTTCTAATAGAATCAATGGACAATGTTGATACATGTACCTTCCCAATAGTTAATAAATTCAGAAGTTACACCCGTCTCTGACGTATTGCCATTAGAATTAATAAATCAAGCAATAATAGATAATAAGTTGTATTTAAATCCCATTTGATGGTAAGTTCCCTTTACAGTTATCTGTGATGACGCAGAAAATATAACCCGGAATATGGGAAGATTAATTGAACGTCAGGTGAGCAGTTTGTCACATGTACGCAGGGCGATAACATGGTTGCAGGTAATCAATCTAATTAAAATTACATCTCTCACTTTGCTCTTGTTTATTTATATTTCGCGCGTGTGAGATCTAACGTAAGCCTGTAGACATCGCATTCTGGTGATCTAGGGTCAAGCAAAATATTGTCCATTCAAATGATCGCTTACGAGATCTTGAAAGTGGATTTATGCAAGGGACGTAACTCTGGGTGCTAATGAATTATGCAAGAAATCCATTCGGAATTCTTCCAATGTTATCTATGTCGACTATGTCTGAGCCCGATTGTTCCGACAACTGTTCACATTTCCGGAGACAAGAAGACGTCTTCAGATGAAAATTAATAATTTACGGCACATATCAATGGCATTTAGAAGTCCTCTCACGCCTAGGCTTATTTATTACAAATCAAATGTATGTGTGCTTATTATGTGTGATATCAGAGAACGATTTTGATTGGCTGTTCTGAGGGTCGATACCTTTATTTGCATCTCATTACATATGCGTGACCCTAGGTCACCAGAATGCGATGTCTACAGGCTTGCGTTAGATCTCCCACGCGCGAAATATAAATAAACAAGAGCAAAGTGAGAGATCTAATTTTAATTAGATTGGCAGGTAATTATCTAAGTTGTATAGGTATGTGGATGAATGTGTTGATAGTCACAAGGTGATAGGGAAGATAGAGTCGGAAAAGGTCGGCAAGGTAACCCTTACAATGTTCAACCAATGACCACTCGTAACAAACAGACGCTCGGTTGGAGCTACTACAATATATCCTGTACGTGCAAGACGTGTTCTCACATACGAGGCGCTGAAATACATCGATCTAGTAAAACGATTGTGTTGTGTATTTGATTGGTCTCACAAGCCGTGAATACACTATGTCATATTTCTATACACGAGGGTCTCTCCGGGGAAGATCTGTTTGATTATAAGATAGTTCAATGTGTTTTTGGCTATTAGACATTATTTGTCAACATGTATGCACAAAACATTGCACCAATTTTTAAAAGAAATTTTTGGCGGATAATTTTGAGAATATTTTATTTCTCTTATCATCATAGGCATGTTTATTTTTAAGTTTTCTTCTGATAATATAATTACAGTTTTATTCAACCTATCTATCTAAAATCATACATAATTTTATACATAACGTCTTACATGTAACTCCTAGCTCAGTATTTGAATTAGCAATATTTCATATCACGATGCAGATGAAATGTGATATACACTAACCAATCAGCGACAAATACGTACATATAAGTGTATGCATGATATTGAAGTTCTTTGGACAATCAAAGGTCCCAAATAATTCTTTAATTTTCGCGAGATTAATTATGACTGACATGAATTTACATTATAGAGTGGGCTGGCACGTGACTACTCACTATTGATCAAGTTTACAAAACATTTTAGAATTAGAATGATCTGACTCGACGTTTGACTGTTTGATAACTGATCAACTCTTGAATCACAAACAATAACGTTAACTGTTCCAAGGACAGTAAAATAAACACAATTCATCAGAAAGGTCATGATTGTGCTGAAGCAAAAATAAATGAAAGAAAGTCTTACAATTGTTTAATGTTCCAGCATGACTGGTTAAAAACGTTGACATTTAGATTGGAAAAGCAGAAATATCTAGGTGTCTCCGTAAATTTGGTGTTGAGTGTTTACTTGTTGATTATGAATTTAATATTGAGACACAGACAAGTAGTCATTTGCTTGAAATTTGGCTTCAGAATATCAACAGAATTATAACGAGAAAAGCAATATATATTTTTACCACGATGTTTAAACAGGGATGGTGAACAATTCCGAAAATATCAGCAAAATGAACAATTATCCGGTACCAGATTTTAGTGCTTTTAACATTATCATTATATAAACATATATACATGTATCAATAAAAACCATCCGAGTCCAGTTGTTCAAAGGTGTCATTAGCTTAACAGTCGTTAAAATATCGCTAGTAAGTCGTTAAAACGAACGAAAGCGTTCAATGGTGTTCATAAATTGTTGCGTTAAACTTGTCTTTAATAAGTCGCTAAAGTTAATAAGTTATTAGCCCAGGATTAAATATTTAACGACATGTTAAATATGGCTACCCTTGAAAGATTTAATCTTCCAAACAAACTTACTTTAAATTTTGGGTATTCAATAAACAAATTTTAAAAATTGTTTCCAGGATAATTCAGTGCAATTTTCAGATATTGAATAAAGCATATTTTCATCCTTCAATGAATCTCTAATAAATATGACATAAAGGGGTATTGATGCTATTAATCCTCAACTCTCATAAAGAAAATTATACATTTTGCATTATCCATTTGCATATATATTGGGCAACTTTCGTACTGAAAGTGAAGGTTTAGGAATTGAACAGGGATCTATTCAGGAGCTGTGATATTATATGAATATTCTTTTATTTCATATATTTACTAATTCCACATCAATGAGAGACATACTACCCTCTCTCCTTAATAAGGTGCTATAAGCTTAATGTAATCTACATTTGTTGATGTCTTCATGTTTTCTTTATCTCTATCTCTTTACAGTGACTGAACAAGCGACCAAAACTCATGACTAATCAATATTATGTATGGATTATTTCATATCAGTTCTAAATTAAGCTTTTTCATTGGTGTTGACATGGTCATGTGTCATGCATTAATCTGCGCTAAAGAAATCCAACAGTCATGAAAATGCCCACGGAAGACTTCGTTTCTGATGACCCCACACTCCTCTACTCCTATACTACATACGACACGGATATACACCTTGATGAAGGACCACCGACGGCGACCCAACAACGACAGGTTCGTTTTAAACGAAAAGCCAGTAGAAAACAGACCGCACTAATCTCTGTAAATGTAATCTGTCCGCAATATCAGAGGAAGGTAGCCAATTGGTTAAGTACCAATAACTAACTAACTAGCCACTGACACACATGAACATGACACGTTCGTGGCTTCGTACAAACACAAGAACAGTAAAAAGTGGTTAAACTAGATATATGGGCACAAATATCCTCTCTTAGTGAAATAATGTGGTCATGCAATTCTTTATCAAATGTGAGTAAAATGTCAACCCTCAAGCCAAGCGAACATTATCATCGTTAATTGTTAGAGCTAAACTCGATCCGAATGCACCATTAATTAAGTAAAGATGCGCGCGGAGTTACCTCGCTTTGTACGCGTTTCGTGACTTTGTGGAAAGTCTATCTGTGTTATATATATGCAATGCGAGATAACTGTATCATTTTGTTTATAAAATAGTCGAATTTTATTATTCAATTCAATTGCACAGTCTGTAGAATTCATACCAACTAACATCTGTTTTCGGTAGCCAAACCTGTTGTAATAATAATAAAAAAACAAACAAAAAAACAAAAAAACCCAAAGAAACCAAATCGATTGTTCGTATAAATTATGACATACAGTGTATATAGAATTAAAAAAAATGAAACCATATCGAAAAAATGAGATCTTGCGAAATATAACTTAATTAATGAAATGACTAAGCAGAAAATAACACATCCCAAATCCACCAGACAAATCATAGATACCACTAACACACAAATACAAGACTTACACTTTCTTGGCCTGGCACAGGCTCTTCAATAAAAGTTGCTGAGTTGGAAGTTGCTTTCAACATATGTTTATAACGTGAATATTGTTTTATTTATGAGCTCAATGTAATGTATGTGTGAAATTATCTTGTATTGTTCCCTGTGGTTGGACTGTAACATATTTTTCACTGGGTGAACATGTGGGTTTGTACTATAATGAGTGTTTCATATAAAAGAAAAGTGCAAAAAATGAAAACGGGACATACAATTTTATTTTGGTTAGTTAAACACATTTCGCTTCTAGTTTGGAATTCCTAAAGATCTTAAACCTGTGTCTTCTTCTTTCCATTTTCTCCTGTTCGGATTTTACATGCATAGTTCGCATTAATATACCACGATTCCTTTAAGAAATCGCACGACTGACCATTTTCCTACAAGTAATAAAATGCGTTATCACATATTTTATAAATTTGCATTTATAATAAAAGCATAATTTGCGGCGTTTTATTTGCTCCCAGGACAATAACATGTTATCTGCCCTCTTGTAAAGGGCAATAGCATGTTATCTGCCCTGGCAAAATATGTGATAAATAGATTAATTTATGGCCTTTTTCATATTGCCCTTGTTATCAGCCCTCGACTGATATCGTCCATCGGTCTAAAGCCCTCGGGCCCGATATCAAGGTCTCGGGCTGATAACAAGGGCAATATGAAAAAGGCGATGTATTAATTATATAATAGTTACTTATGTATAGGGCATTATCGTGATTTATAGACTGCCCAAGGGACAGTAGTATTGACTGAAACAATGATAATGCCTGAGCCGCAGGCGAGGGCATTATCAGTGTTGAAGTCAATACTACTGTCCCAAGGGTAGTCTATAAATCACGATAATATAATGCCCTATGCATAAGTAACTATTATTTTTATTTCATTGAAGGAAATAACGCTTTCTAAATAATGTTGCCCATTTTAGTACATATGCACGTTGTTTATTGCCGATGGACAGCAAATGACGTAGTTTGACAACAGACGACAAATGATACACATTTAATACATGTATCCTCACTTTTGAACAATATTCTTATTTTGAAACATATAGTGTGTGGTATTTTTCCTGACGTTATGATCCTTTCAGCAGTGTGATGTCATTTATTTCATGACGTCATTTTTACAGCATTGTGCCGTTACTAACCGTTTCTTTTTAATTTTCAAGAGTCTTATATGTGAAATATCTGTATCTGACTTCCAATTTTGCAATCTAAGCGCTATAATGTATTTGTCTAACTTATTCTTAAAGAAAATAAACGTAAATTTCTTTTTCAAGAGACATAAAAGTCAAAGGGTTAAACACGTAGCATTGCATTGATTTTTATTAAATTCTGGTGGAGATTTTTCTTACCTCTGTATTTCTGCTCTAATAGATATTAATGTTTGGACTGAGTACTTTCCACCATTTTTATTTCTGACTTCTGCATAAAAACTCTCCAATAAACTGTCCAAGGCAGAATCTGGTAAAAGATCCACAGCAACGATGGGTTGGTAATATTTTCTTGTCATACAGTACTCGTGAAAAATCGCTATTGAAAATTTGGTAGATTGTTTCGTATTAAGCGAGTTTTGCTGTGGAGAATTTCATCTTGTGTCTACATTTGACAGTTCCGCAAATCAGGCATGTTAGTTTACATTGACAACAGTTCACTGCGCATGCACGGTCTCCCTTGCATTTTAAAAAAGGGACACAACTCCAAAAGTAAAACCTGGAGCGGTCATTATCATGATAATGCCCACGGGCATTATCATGTTAATGACTGGTAGATTTCTTTACCACAGATTACTGAATGACACATGACCATGTCTACACCAATGGGAAACTCGAATTTAGAACTGATATGAAATAATCTATCATTGTTGTACGTAAGAAATGTTTATGTTTAAAGTCCTCGAACATTTATACTACTGTAACCGAATATGATTTACTGTTTTTATTTTGTGACAAGTGTGGACTGAATTTAAAAACGCATTGATCTCTTCTGAAAATATCTCACTATTTCTGCATTTTAAATCTTACTGATATCTTTTGGGTTTAATCATTTAAATAGCTCTTGATCAAAAACATATTTGTCCTTTAAACGGAACAATGGTTTTATCTCTTTGAAGATGGAATACATCGATTCCTCGTTACATTGTGTATGCTGCCACATGTAATAACAGACAATTCTACTTTACTTTTGTTTACAATAAGGATAATTGTAAATATGTTCATTTTAAATTTGAAAATGTTGACAAATATCAATACTGTAGCAAAGTAGACACATAAATATTATATAGCTTCACACTTATATGTAGCCTGAGTTAAAATGAGTTATCTACAAAGGTACGTCAACTTTTCTTATTTAAGGGGGATTATCAAACTACAAAATGAAACTGTCAGTAATAATTCAATAATAATACCGAATGCGTTTCTTAAACACGAAAAATAAATCATACGTACGGTTGAAAATATTATAATATTAGGTAACGTCCAATATAGAAAATTAAGGATTCATGACATTACCTTGTATTGTATTCTTAAAAATCCAATGAGGATTTATTGCAGACAAAGGTATGTGTTTGGTGGAATATTGTTTACTTAGCAGAATTATGCTACAGTTTGACAAATAAAGCAACAATACTTAAATGAAACATAAAACTGACGTCATAAAAGAAAGAAAAAACGACATTCGAGACCTATAATATAGGTAAATTTAATATAGGTAAATTTATCGTGCGACATTATGTCTTTATTTATTTTTCTGGGTCCACATTTTTCTTCTTTTGTTTATTAATTTGTTTATGCATGTGTCTGTGGCCCTGTGCATCATTAGGGATTGAATAAAATCGGAAATGAAGCAAGATATTAGAAGGGGCCATCCTAGTAATAAATTGTCACAGCAATGTGTACCATAAAAAAAATTATGTGATTTTAAAGAAATTGACATTCAGGAAATAGCGTCATGTTGAATATTTATTTTTAACGGAGAAAATATTTATGATTAATCAGCTCCTTGGCAATATAATTTTTAAGGGTTACAAAAGAGTAGTTAGAGGGTGATAATGATCTTAATTTTTAGTGTATTGCACCGTCATAATATTAGACAACTTGTTACGTATTATTACTTGAAATTAACAACTCTTCATCAATAATACAGGAACAAAGGGTCTTTCAAAAATGTCACAAAATATTTTGATTTTTACCGTCTGTTGACTTTCATAAACATATATCTATATACATTAGGAGGAATTTAAAATTATCGATTAAATCTGAACCAGTTGAATAATTTAGATGTTATGTTTTTAAAAAGACAGTTCTTTAATATGGTGTGGTCGTATTTACATACCGTATAAGTACAAATATGGCTTGTAATGTACTAACTGTGTATTTAATAAACAATCATCTAACACACATTAGTATTCATATGTAAATAACAACAAATTGTGCAATACACAAAAATGGAAGTTTCTATGTAAAATTGTAAGATGTCTCGACAAAGTATTTCCAGGTAGGCATATCAATACTGCTTTCTTTTCTTTCGTTTTGTTTTGTTTTCATCTATGTTTAGGACGACAACAAGTTCAATAATATACAAAAAATATATATGTGAATGAGACAGTGGCGGGAATACCGGAGCAACGACTGTTGACTGGCACTGGAAACAGGTTGAGATTTGGGTAGTAGCTAAAATATAGTCTGTTGTAGCAGCTGGAATACACGTACCCTTTTTCGAAATCTAGAAAACGAAATATTTAACCTGCATGGAGCATGAGACTCTCCAAACAAGTTACCCGTGTAAATATGGTCTACGGTCAGGCTATCAGTATTATAGCATAACAACCTTACAATCGAGAGGGTCTCTCTTATCCACCACGCTGTAGGGACGTGCTGAAAAGCTCTGAGGTTTTAAGCCCATGAACATTCAGCAGAACACAGCTCTAGTTTTGCAAAAAACTAAAATAGATAGAATTTCTGGTAAAAACATGACAGCCCAAGTCAATAATGGCAGACATTATTTCCATAATATTACAATTCTTCCGTACATGTGCATCTCCCTATGAACTATGTAGCTGAAAATGTGGCGATAAAATGGGCCTAAGGATGAATGTGTTTATTAATACTGCATATGATATCCAGAGATAGTTTGCCTTGGTTTTTGAGACCAGTGAGCGTGACATTCCCTAAATACGGGATACTCATTTACGTCCAAGTGAAGTATTTGATTTGACTGCACAACAACCAGTGGACGACCTTTTCGAAGAATGGTTTTGCATCTTTCAGTGGAGAAATAATATTGTTTAAGGTGGCAATTGTTTATCGTGACAAAAGGAAAATTTACATTATGAGATACAACTTTTGATGTGCTTTCATATGCTAAATTGAATTGCGGATATAACTTACTGGCGGTAACAACCCCCGGTGGAACTGTCTATCTCAAATCTTACCGGTCTATCCTTGCTCTGTATGCCATGCAAATAAACTACCAGTATTATTTTTTACAAAGACATTTGGTTGGTATGACAAGGATTCCAATACGGTTTATTGAAATCCTTGCAATCACTCTAGATATCGAAATATCGCAGGCGGTTTGTAATATTGAATAGGTTTTGCATATTCATAATAGCGGAAGTATATTTTACTTACACAAAATGTATATGGACATATTATACCGTATTTTGTTACTTTACTTCATCTAGTTGTGTTGGACAGACGAACAGGAAAGATACAAATCATTCGCACGTACCACCTTTACGTCTCCACATAAGGAATGCTTTAAGAATATTATTTCATTTTGAACCACATAAGATTTTATTTTATTTTACTATAATCTGGAGGTTTCATGTAAATAAAATCAAACAAATATACCGAATAAAGAAATGGATTAAAATAAAGAGTGGACATTTGTTTTAGTGTTAAATACGTCCTGTCACAGCTACCTCCATCACAGGAGAGATAAATGCATGCATTTCGTCTTTTTAAGCATGGTATTGAAACGAGAGAAGATTTAATAAAACAGATCCATATTAACACAATCTACAAATTTCTGAAATTGTCGGGGTGGTCGTGATCGTCGAGAAGTTGGATTTGCAACTACCTTTGCATATCACTACTACAGTTATGAGGTCGAATCCCTCTCATAGGGAGGTGATTTCGATACAACATTATTTATAATGTTTGTCAATGACTTGCGGCAGGTCGGGGGTCATCTCCAACAACAAAACCGACCGCCACATTAAAGCTGAAAGTGGCGTTAAACACCATAACTCTAATCTTAACACAATATACTGGATAAATTATGGGCATCTTTGTGTTTTGTTTATTTCAGATCAAGCGGGCCTGTGTCACACAAATCATCGGACAAGTAAGAATTATTAAACTGATTTTGATTTTTTAAATTCGTCGTTTTTAATTATAGATTTTACTGTTTTCTCCGTAAAGATGAAAGATTTCGGCATGTCCATGTTTTAAGGCTTTTATTGTCATATATGCTCAAATTTAATGTTACTTGCAATTCATAGGCAGGAGATTAAATTTACAGCAAAAGCGGCATAACTCCAATATAATCTGCGTTTTCCATGTTGTGTTTCTCATAACGGAGAGCATACTTAAGATGTACTTATTTATATAATAGAACTAATTCGATTGAATCTTGAAATGCGATTTTCAGGTATTCATTTAGATGGATTGCAATTTTTATTATAAAATTATTGAAATTTGACATTTTTACATGGTACTTTGTCAGCTACATTTTTGGGCAGGTTGTTGTTGAACGTCAACCGAGTTTTTCATGACGATTATAAAATTACAAACAATCAACCAGCATGCTTGTAGATGAAAAGAGTAACATTTGGACGAATACATATTTGTTGATGGATGCAAATAAATCAGGAGAAAATTATTGCGATATTTACCTTGTAATTGACCAGAAACCAAGACTCCTTTCAAACAATCGAGGGAACATGTCCGATATATTACGTTGATTGACACTGAATTCATTGGTAGATGTATTATAGGGAACAAGACAACAACAACAACAACAACAACAACGCCCATGACAAAGACCTGCGAACAAAAGCCCCCAGCTCTTGGACAAAA
>MJUT01054249.1:14789-26292 GCA_002080005.1 Gigantidas platifrons | reverse complement strand
TGGTAGGCTGTCTTGTTACTCAGGACAACAATGATATAGGAGGTGGTAGGCTGTCTTTACTCAGGACAACACTGATATGGGAGGTGGTAGGCTGTCTTGTTACTGAGGACAACAATGATATGGGAGGTGGTATGCTGTCTTGTTACTCAGGACAACAATGATATAGGAGGTGGTAGGCTGTCTTGTTACTCAGGACAACAATGATATTGGAGGTGGTAGGCTGTCTTGTTACTCAGGACAACAATGATATAGGAGGTGGTATGTTGTCTTCTTACTCAGGACAACAATGATATTGGAGGTGGTAGGCTGTCTTGTTACTCAGGACAACAACAATGATATTGAAGGTGGTAGGCTGTCTTGTTACTCAGGACAACAACAATGATATTGGAGGTGGTAGGCTGTCTTGTTACTCAGGCCAACAACAAAGATATTGGAGGTGGTAGGCTGTCTTGTTGGCACTGGAGACCACATATTCAAGGGGACATTTGGTTCATAGTGTAGCAAGAGACGTTTTACCTGTTAAACCTTTCAATAATTTCGATATTTTGTGTTAACTTTTGTTTGTATTTAAGACAATCCGATTAAAATCGGATCTCTCATTTGCTCTCCTTCACTGATATTTCGCGGCATTGGAGATAGTAGGAATCCCCATTACGGATCATTTGTGAGGAACCTAATATGTCATGAATATGTAATGATATGATAAATACGTGCTTTGGCCAATCAAATTGCTGCAATCATGCAAAACAGTTTAATAACATCTTGATATTTTTGCAATTTCCCATTGGCGAGTTGATAAGGTCACTCGCACGTGACCCGTCATGGGGTTTCCTCAGATCTCCAACGCCTCAACATATCAGTAAATGGGGGAATTGAGAGATCTGGTTTTATTTAGATTGCCATTGAGGACACATTTTTGGCTTATAAGGATAACTAGGAAATGCAGTCAGTTAAAATTCACCCACTCCACCCGCTAACATGCACTCAATGGAGAGCTTATAAATTACTCGGATATACTGCTTAACTGACTGTCAATGTTTTCATCAGGGAAATTATGTTTCAAATTACTTTTGAATTTGAATGAATCGATATATGTTTTGTTTATTGGTGATCATTAAAAAATGAAAAACAGATAGATTTTGTTTTAATATTTACAAAAAACATCTGACATTTATTTATTTGCAACATTCATTTTAAAAAACAATGTATTGTGCTTTATCTTTGAACAAAAAAGCAAACAAGCGTATTAATTATGTCAGTTTTATTTTTTGAAGAGAAAGCTTAGAATCCATTAAATGAGATGAATGAGAAATAAATTTTGAATGAAATGTCTCATAAAAACTAACTGCATAGTTACCGACTGTTGTTACGTACTAGAATTGGATCAGACTAATGTAAACCCGAAATGATTCTCCGGCGGAAATTTTAAAAATACATTCAATTTATAACCACAAAATAATCAAAAGCTGGTATAAAGCAATACATCATTTAACTTGTGTAATAAAAAAGTTGTTTTGTGTTTTTTTTACAGACATTCCGCCATAGATGATATAATAAGAAATGAAAATGAATTAGAGAAGACATCCCAGCAGTTAAAGAACGAAAAACAAGCTAAAGAGATTTTAGAAAAGAGGTAAAATATAACATGACTATATATGATTTAAAGAATTAATTTTGGTGTTTAACGCCACTTTCAGCAATATTTCAGCTATATCATGGCGACCAGTTTTAGTGGTGGAGGAAGCCGGAGTACCTGGAGAGAACCACCGACCCTGGGCAAGCAACTGGTAAACTTTATCACTTGCGACTGCGAGTCGAGTGCACCCTTTTTTTGTAATTTACAAAGCCGGGCGCGAACCCACACCATATTAATGATAGGCTTGTATGAGCTGTTAGATCCAGCGACCTAACTCATTGAGCCACCCGGGCCCCCATATATGATTTAGTAATAGGCTTGTTTGTATTGTCTATATACTGTTGTCTTACTTATTTATTACTTATGTCCAGATAGAAAATACCAAGAGAAAATAATTGGTATCTCGATTTAGAAACGAGAGTTTATGTTATGAGTGTTTGATGCCACTTTCAACAATAAATTATCGTCGCTAGTTTTTTTTAAACCGATTTAAAAAGATATTTATCATGAAAGGTTGCATAGCTTGTATAACTATACTAGTCAACAAAAGAAACGATACAAGTGTTTGATGCTCAATATTTTTTACATAGAGAAAAAAATCGACAAAAATCGTATAATTTTGATTCATAGGGCATAACAAATAAGGCATCTTAACCTAATGGGCAACCTTCTTTTTTTATAAATGACCAAGAATTTTTAAATTAAATGTCAGGTTGTATTTATCATACAATGTATATTAAAATAGATCTAAACAACATTGATTTGAAAAAAGGAATTTTAAGATTTTTTTTTAGAGATTTATAGAAGTCAAACAGACTATATGAAATACAGGGAAACCTGCCTAAACCGAACCCTGAATAAACCAAAAACCTGCCTAAACCAGACAGACTTTACAGTCCTATCTACTAAATGTTTATGTAATTTGAACCTGTATAAACCGAATACCTGTCTAAACAGAACAAATTCTTCAGCGCCATAGGTGTTCGGTTTAGACAGATTTTACTGTACATCTCATAATGGTCGTGAATCAAACTTGCAATTGTTGTGGTGACTCGGTGAAGATAAAACTGACTAATAGGAATAAAAATGTTGTACAAATGTCCACTTTGTAACAATATGAAAAGGGTGAATTACTTACTTATATCATTGGGGTATGTTAATGTGGCTGGTTAAAACGACAGCCTATTACCTAATATCGGAAATATTTGGGAAGTTTCCGAGTGATCTTTGTTTAACGTTAAATGAGCAATTTTCACTTATATCATGGCAAGGACAGGGTTAAATCTATGAGATGATAATGATGTCCACCTTGTACAGGATGAACACGTTCAGTAGTGCTAGCTCACTGAAACAATCCATGGGTATACAGGTGGACTCACTCGGACACATTATCCTGATTTCGAGCTAACCAGTATTTGCTCTTTCTCCTCAATGCTGCATGTCTAGCAGAGAAGCAACACATACCAATGTTATAGTCGTTGTCTTGACCCGACCCGGGCTTGGATCCACGATCTACCATACTCGAGGCGAGCACGTTAAGCATTATAGGAGCGGTGCGGTTCCGCAAGTATTTTGTTATTATCTACAAATTGAGATAACATTCCAATGAGTTTGATTCCCACATATATCCACATATAAGAGGCGTCTGTAGTATAATGATTAAGCAAGTTTATGTTGTATTCGACAAATTTGAAGATACCAAACGGGTGATTAGAAGCAGTAAATCCAAGGACAGCCAATGCTAAAAGGGCAAAAGAAAAAGAACAAAACATGATCTACAAAATACTACACAGAACACTAATAATTAGTGACACGAACTATACTAAAAACCGGAGATGAACATATGTACTCCTGAAGGGTAAGCAGTTTAACCTCATTAGTGGCACCCGACACAGAAAACAAATCCATGGATTTATATGTTACTTTTCATACGAAATTTTTTTTTCAGATGTCAGCTGTTAGAACAATCACTCCGAGAACACAATATCAGTGTAGATAATAGTGAATTAGACAAACTGAAAACAGAGTTGACAAGTACAGACTTAGATTTCTAATTAACATTATGTATCATACCATAAAATATAATACTCATAATATTATTGATTTTGTGAACTGGAATCAAAGGAGAATATCGTTATCTACACTTCTGGAAAAATATTTCAATGGCAGCAATTAGTGTACTATTACGATTCATTTGTATTAAAGGTTCCATTCATTTGGTTAATGAGATGATTATAACCAAGAGAGAACCAGCGAGTACAGGTATAGAGAAATAGTTTCTCCATTTTGAAATGCAACCAGTCCAAAGAGATGTCTATTGGTTGTAAGGGACGAATCAAAAACACAGTTCGCCCTCCACCACTTACCTAAATGAGTGCCTCATTTATGAGGAATGCCACACTATTTGCATACAATGGTCAAGTTGCATTAGGTTATATTGATTAACTGTTTGTAATAAGTGGTCATTGTCGGTCCGTTTGTTTCAAGGTAAACATTTTCGATCCTATATATTTTCTCTTATACTGTCTCATTTCAGAATATCCTTTCACATGCCAATCACAGTATCCCATTTTTTTAATCTACTTGATTTAGTGTGTGTAAACTTGAATTCTACTCGCTCCAGTTCAACAACATTCCATCAATTGGTGGAAGGAATTTTGGAAAAAGAATTATTTAACGTTGCAAAAAGATAATAAGGTTAATTTCCTATCTGTTATATCGTTTTGAATATGCATCACACATTTACTTCTAGACATTAAACAACAAACAAACAACACATGTTTCTGATACACAAGAAAATATATGTTAGCTTCTCGTCATTAGCACCTCTCGATTTTCGGCAGAAATTATACAATAATGTATAAATATCGAGATATCTTTCCTAAACTGTCTTTATTTAGTTATATGTATGTACCGGTATGTTCTTATTTTGGAATCAATGTACTGAATGTATTATTATGAACAAGCTTTGATGACAATCCTGCAGTCACCACAGTTGTTCAAGTTACGGTATTATTGTAAAACCTATATGGATATCCAATAGAGTACAACAGAGAAATGGATTAGTATAAGTTTTTACAGCCTGTTTTCGAATCCCTTTAATTATATGATTTATATCATGCTGAAATGGAATGGTTTTTTTTGTACACCGTTATTTATTAATTAATAGAATATGTTTTAATTAATAGAGTACACGTCTATGGATTTTGATAAACATGTTTATTTTTCAAGAGAAAAAATAGTTGTAGTAATGCCAGAAACCAAACTACGGACAAATTACAACACAATATTGTTTCAGAACTTTAATTTCTCGTCATTTATTAACATGATATCATTTTATGGATAAAGGAAATATGATACAAGATAGTACAATGTGATTACCAGCTGCAAGAGTATGTTAAAGCAGTAGAAATTAAGATTTTCAAGATTTTATTTAAATTATATATTTCCATTTAAATGATTGTTTCTTGCAGAAAGTCCAGGGTAAAACATATTGCATGTTCAAAACGACTCAATATTGAAAGAACACATGTGTAATGTACTTAAGCATTTCCTCTACAGTTACTTGTAATTTTGCTTCTTATGTTGCACGATTATTACATTTAGAGTTAATGAAAGCTTCATAAATCATCTTCACCTTTTTAAGTGTATTTGTAATCCTTCCCACTACACTATTATACGTTTATTTAAATCTAATATTACAGTGACAAATAGGGCGATGTACAGTCATGGATTCATCCACTCGTTTCGTTTATTTTTGTACAGTCATGGATTCGTCCACTCATTTTGGTTTATTTTTGTACAGTAATGGATTCGTCCACTCATTTGGTTTATCTTTGTACAGTCATGGATTCGTCCACTCATTTGGTTTAGTTTTGTACAGTCATGGATTCGTCCACTCATTTTGTTTATTTGTGTACAGTAATGGATTCATCCATTCATTTGGTTTATTTGTGTACAGTCATGGATTCGTCCACTCATTTGGTTTAGTTTTGTACAGTCATGGATTCATCCATTCATTTGGTTTATTTTTGTACAGTAATGGATTCGTCCACTCATTTGGTTTACTTTTGTACAGTCATGGATTCATCCATTCATTTGGTTTATTTGTGTACAGTCATGGATTCGTCCACTCATTTGGTTTATTTTTTTACAGTCATGGATTCATCCACTCATCTATACTATGCATAATCAATCATATATTTAGGAAATAAATCATAGAAGCCGGAATTTGTTTTTGGGTTTTAACATGGGTAGCTCGGGATAGAATTTACTAATATCCTGCCAAGCCATGTTAATACTCAAAGCACAGTCTGGCTTCCATGAATTATTTCGATTCTGATATGTCTAACGGTATAAATACGGTAGTATACTTTAATTGGAAGACGGTAATTTATATTTTCGTTTGCCGACAATGTCGCACACAATGTATGCTGCCAAATTCTATCAGATGGTTACCCATCAACATGTACTTTTAAGACGGGAAAGTCAGTAACATATACCGTTACGACGGGAAAATCAGTCACATATACCTTTACGAAAGGAAAGTCAGTCTTATTGATGGAACATCCGTAACAATAATATCGTGTTTGCATGTTTAATTGCACGTCGCATATTATTAATTTTGGATATGTTGATTATTTTCAGTGAATATAGATGTTTAAAACATTAACAACTGTGTAAATAATTTTATTTTGTGATTTTATCACCTGACTTAAATGTGTACCGCGCAGGTACTAATGCAATTTTGTTATCTGATTAATCACTTGTTTGTTTGCAAAGCGAAAGAAGGACGTCATATTAAAATTAAATATAATTCTTGAAATTTAATAATTTTAAACAAATGCATTGAATATTTTCCTAGCATAGCCATGTACATTTTACCTTTAAGAAACGTTTGACGATACCAAAGAGGTAATCAGAGGCCGTAAATCTGAAGAGGACAGACAATATAATTGCCACAAAGAACAAGGACAAGCAATGATCTACATAACAATACAATGATGACTAAAGACTGAGCAATACAAACCCCACTAAAGCCCAGTGTAAACTCAGATGCTCTGGAAGAGTGAGCAGTTTCTATTCTACTAATGGCGTCTGTTGTGTAAGTTCAGGACAAAATCGTCCACTCCTTTACTCCAATATTGTGGTCCTTAGTACATTGTATGTTAATTTATTGTTTATATATTTAGCTAAGCTGCTGGACAGTTACATTTATAATATCAGACTTTGAATAAATAAAAATAATTTTAATATTATATTTAACATTATTATAATTTGTGAAACAATATTTTGATTAATTGTTCTATATTAATTTAATTAAATACACTTATATTTTATGTCTTCATTATCATCATGTAAATGTTTCCAAACCATTACCATTTTATAATTTCAGTCCGGTTTCCGTGCATTGATGTCAAAGGGGCGTATTATTTTATTTCGAATAAGCCGTGTATTTGAATTGAAACAAATTTAGCTAACAATTATTATTTAGTGGCCGTCGTGGTCGTAATCGTTTGGTAGTTGGATTTACAGCTACTTATGCAAGCAGTGCATATCAATACTAATGTTGTCAGTTCGAATCCCGCTCAAGAGAGGTGTCCTCGATTCAACATTGTGTGATAAAGTTTATTTGTCAGTGACTTTCAACAGGTCGGGGGTTTACTCCGAGTACTACGGTTTTCTCCACCAATGAAACTGATCGGCACGACATGATTGAAATATTGTTGAAAGAGGCGTTAAAAACCACAACTCCCAACAATTATTACGAACGGTTCGCCTTCTTACTAAATGATAACGGGTTCATAAGAAGAGTCTGAAAATACCAAAGTAGTATATTGAAAAAGAACAGACAACACAATGGCCAAAAGAAAAAGCACAAATGGACAAACAACGATTTACAATCCATACATATAAAACTAAAGATCGAGTAACACGAATCCCACTAAAAACCAGGGGCGAACTCATGCGTTCCTAAAGGTTGACAGTTCCTGCTCCACTAGTGACGCCCGCCGTGTTAATCTTGGTACAAGTCATGAACGAGGAAAGGACCGGGAAGTGTTTACAAGTGTAACATATCCGTCGTCATTTGTGACACAGATATTCTATAACGGTCAACCAAGTCATTGTGGCTTCCGTACAACTTACGAAGTGATGACTTCAACTTAACTAAGAGGAACCCTTGGTTCAGTAGCTTCCTTGTTAACATCAACTCTCTCAAGAAATACTGATAGGAACCACAAACTCTGGAATATCAACTGATAGATATATACCCCATATGCAGGTGCTGCTGGAATGTGGTTCCATAGAAATGGAAAGTTCACAATGAAAAAATTGAAATCATCCCTTTTGTCGTAGATGAGTTTCATTTTTAACCACCCCTCACTGTCGAGGCGTAGGTCAATGTATAAAACAGACCTATCTGTATATGTGGTATCCTTTGTTTCAATCTCAATGGGAAAGGTGTGATCAACGAAATTGCTAAGCCTAGAATTATTTAGTACAAGGACACCATCTATATAGCGGAACGTGAAATTAAAGGATCGGGATATCTTCTTTTCGTTTTTCTTGAGAAGCCCCTGTATGACGTCTGTCTCATACGAATAAAGGAACAAGTCGGCGAGAAGAGGAGCACAGTTTGTACCAATAGGTATGCCGACTGTCTGTTGAAAAACACGTCCAACAAAGATAACAAATATGTTGTCAATCAAAAACTCAAGCATGTTGATGATATCAGTTTCAGAGATCTTTTTGGTAGAATCAGAGTGGGTTTTTTTTTAAATAAGAGCTGTCCCTTCCTAGCATAAGGTATTTGTATTTGCAATACCCTCGCATGGCAATTGTGCCTTTTATATAAATTATTGTATACTTTCGTGGGTAAAATGTTCTCAGTTAAGTTTGTTTTTGTCATTTAAAGAGACGCATATTTTTCTATTATAGTCATACATGTACATGATAGTCTCGTTTCCAAAACTAAATATATGATGTGAATGCAACGCACTGTATTTGTCTCAGTATTGTTTCGTGCGCTTGTGGACGTTTTGGGTTAGGGCTTAGGTTATGGTGCTTAACACCACTTTCGACAATATTTCAGTTATCATGGCGGTACTCGGAGAAAACCAATGACCTGTCGCAAGTTCTTGACAAACTGGATGTCTTAGAATATTTTTGGGAATAACATTAAAGAACTTCACATTGATGTAATAGATTGGTGAGCCATATGGTCATTTTTGCTTTTTTCTCTGGGATGAATGGCCAGAAATAGATTGAAAGCTACAGTTTAAGATAGAACACATAAATTCCCAAGCAGACTATTAAATCCAGACTAGGATAGTCAATAGAGATAAGGCTAACCTGCACAACGACTTCTAAAATTTATTGTTTAAATATTAAAAAATAAATAGTAGCACTAACAAAGCAACACATTTGAAACATGAAATAAAAATAAGTAAAATTTAAAAAAGGACCTACTACAAAGATCTGGTAAAGATCTGACTGACGAGTATATATATATATATATATATATGTATCTACTCCTTTCAAGATAATGTCTGTATTACGACAATTTAACGTCAGTTTACGGAGCAATTCGTAGTTCACTTCAGAATACACAGATTGAGACATGGTATAAACACCAATATCAATAACCATGTGATCTACTAACGAGTAGTTTACATAGAAATCATACTACTTATTACAATACAGAACACAACTGTGTTTAATATGTACAGGACAGGTTCGTGAACGCTCGACATGAAAGGAATATGAAGGCTATATTAGTTTGATGAATAGGATAACCGTTGATGCTCAATGTAATGAAACATATTCGTTTAATCTCAGAAAATTGATGAAAGTGGAGAAGCATAAATAGATCATATTTGTTCATCAAATATTAAGTTTAGTAATACAATATCCCAATGTTGAGAACATATGGTAATTTGTGTTTTCATCTTAATCTTTCAAAACATATTTTTGTGTTCTGAAAGGAACTTTTAAAGATTTATTTATATACATTTCTATTGTATATATGATTAAGAAAGACCATTGATTGTGATTAAGTTCATTATATTCTCGAATATCGAAGTATTGTCCTTGTTATATTTATACTCATATATCATATAATTACTCGTATTTGTTTATGTAGTGACGTCATCATCCCTATTGAACTATCATGTTTGTGTCGTCATTTACCATTGAACTGTCATGTTTTTGTCGTCATTTACTATTGAACTATCATGTTTTTGTCGTCATTTACCATTGATCTATCATGTTTTTGTCGTCATTTACCATTAATCTATCATGTTTTTGTCGTCATTTATCATTGACATATCATGTTTTTGTCGTCATTTACCATTGAACTATCATGTTTTTGTCGTCATTTACCATTGATCTATCATGTTTTTGTCGTCATTTACCATTAATCTATCATGTTTTTGTCGTCATTTACCATTGATCTATCATGTTCTTGTCGTCATTTACCATTGAACTATCATGTTTTTGTCGTCATTTACCATTGATCTATCATGCTTTTGTCGTCATTTACCATTGAACTATCACGATCTTGTCGTCATTTACCATTGAACTATCATGTTTTTGTCGTCATTTACCATTGATCTATCATGCTTTTGTCGTCATTTACCATTGAACTATCACGATCTTGTCGTCATTTACCATTGAAATATCATGTTTTTGTCGTCATTTACCATTGAACTATCATGTTCTTGTCGTCATTTACCATTGATCTATCATGTTCTTGTCGTCATTTACCATTGATCTATCATGTTTTTGTCGTCATTTACCATTGAACTATCACGATCTTGTCGTCATTTACCATTGAAATATCATGTTTTTGTCGTCATTTACCATTGAACTATCATGTTCTTGTCGTCATTTACCATTGATCTATCATGTTCTTGTCGTCATTTACCATTGATCTATCACATTTTGTCGTCATTTACCATTGGACTATCATGTTTTTGTCGTCATTTATCATTGACATATCATGTTTTTGTCGTAATTTACCATTGAACTATCATGTTTTTGTCGTCATTTACCATTGATCTATCATGTTTTTCTTGTCATTTACCATTGAACTATCATGTTTGTGTCGTCATTTATCATTGACATATCATGTTTTTGTCGTCATTTACCATTCACATATCATGCTTTTGTCGTCATTTACCATTGAACTATCATGTTTTTGTCGTCATTTACTATTGAACTAGCATGGTCTTGTCGTCATTTACCATTGAACTATCATGCTTTTGTTGTCATTTACCATTGAACTATCATGTTCTTGTCGTCATTTACCATTGATCTATCATGTTTTTCTTGTCATTAACCATTGAACTATCATGTTTTTCTTGTCATTTACCATTGAACTATCATGTTTTTCTTGTCATTTACCATTGAACTATCATGTTTTTGTCGTCATTTACCATTGAACTAACATGTTTTTGTTGTCATTTACCATTGAACTATCATGTTTTTGTCGTCATTTACCATTGAACTATCAAGGTTTTGTCGTCATTTACCATTGATCTATCATGTTTTTGTTGTCATTTACCATTGAACTATCATGTTTTTGTCGTCATTTACCATTGATCTATCATGTTGTTGTCGTCATTTACCATTGAACTATCAACTTTTTGTCGTCATTTACCATTGAACTATCATGTTTTTGTCGTCATTTACCATTGAACTATCATGTTTTGAACTATCATGTTTTTGTCGTCATTTACCATTGAACTATCATGTTTTTGTCGTCATTTACCATTGAACTATCATGTTTTTTGTCGTCATTTACCATTGAACTATCATATTTTTGTCGTCATTTACCATTGAACTATCATGTTTTTGTCGTCATTT